>BQNB010037218.1:10000-49593 GCA_026074375.1 Tanacetum coccineum | reverse complement strand
TAGGTTTTCCTATCATCATTATCTTCTATTTCAAGAAGAGTGTGTACCTTTCTCATGGAGATTTTCACCTATTTACCATTTCTGGTGCCAACTTTGCTGGCTACATCATTTTCTTCAGCAAGTTCCATGAGTACTTTTACTTCCACCATCTCATTGTCATCTGATGACACTTATTCTTCATTCCATTCATAGGCTTCAACGATAAGACCTTTGTTCTTAACAGTTGTAGCTTTGGAAGCTGAAGCACTTGAACGTAGGAGAGCCAGTTTAGCCTTGACTTTGTTGTATTTAGCTTCAAAGTCCTTAGTAAGCCTTAGTTCTAGTTTGTGCTGAGAGGAATTGAGAGGTTTTGGTTGAAAGGGTGATTGAGATGAGGGAACTGAAGGTTTTGACCAGCAGTCTCTTGCAAAATGACCTTTCTTGCCACATTTGTGGCATTTAGTTTGGTCAGTTGCTTTTGCACTATTGAACCTTTGAGTATCATTCTTGAAGAATCTTTTAGACTTGGCTAAAAGAGCTCTTGCTTGATATTCTTCTTCTATGTCATTTAGGTACTCATAACTGCTTCTTGTATTCTCTTCATCATCAGGACTATCTTAAAAGTCATGGACAATAGAGGTAGAGATGAAGGCAGTTGACAAAGGTGTTGCAGAGACAAGAGATTTGTTGTTTCAGTCTCATAAATGTTGTCTATTAGGTTTTCTTCATATTTGAGTTTACCAAATAGAGAAGCAAGCTCAGAATCTTTCACGTGATTTGTGTTTCTAATATTTTGGCAAAAACTTAGCCACTTCTTTGGTAACCCATTTATAAAACTATTATTTATTTCAAGCTTTAAAAGTGTGATGCCATCATTTACTAACTCATTCATCAAAGCTTTATATCTTATGAAAGTTTGTGTTAGTGTTTCATCTTCTTTGAATTTGAAGGTGTTATAACACAACTTTAGGTCCATGACCCTACTTTTTTCACATCAGAGGGGCCCTCATGATACAATATTAGGTCATCCTAGGTTGATTTAGCTGTTAAGCAGTTTATAACAGAATTCATTTGGTCATCTGGAAGGACAGACATGATGAGACTTTTGAGTCGCTGATCTAAGTTAGTAGCCTTTCTCTCATCTATAGTCCATTGTCCTTCTGGCTTCTTTTGACCATCTATCATGGGGATAAAAGGACCATTTTTGATGATATTTTCAAATTGAGGTTCAATACCAAGGATGTGGCACATAAACCTCTTTTTCCAGTTGGTGAAATTTTCCACTTCTAGTACAAGAGCGGCATTTAACTGGCCACCCCTGTATTTAAGAGTCTGTGGTACTTCTACTGCTACCATTTAAGATAGATCTTGATTTTAAAAATCTTTGAGCCTTTTTATATATCCTTTTAAAGGGATTTTATAAACCAGAAGGCTCTGATATCACTTGTTGATCCCTTGGAATCTGATATAAGGTTTATCAAGTTAAACTAATCTGATTCCATGGAAACAAAGTGAGTTTTAAACAAATATATATGAAGAATATAAAGAACAAGTTTAAAACACACAGAAATACTTTTCAACATATAGGTTCTTATTAGAATTAAATAAAGAATCTATGACACATCTTGCTTGCGGAATAGCAAGGTGGTTGAATGACAATTGGGGTGTTATCTCCTTCGAACTTATTCTCTAACCAAAGTTATGAGAAATAATAAAACAAACTATTCGACTAGAACTGAAGCTTCAGCTTCAGCAGTTTTTGTTCAGTTTGTTTGAGAGATAAATGAACTCTTCAATGTGTTTCACATTAATTGGAAGAGATAACATTTACTCTGGGAATCCCTTTCCTTTTATAGGCAAAGGGATTATGGTTTACAAGTTTAACCTACACTACGTGGCAAGCATTAAATGGGTGGTTGAGCTACCATTTAATGCACGTTTGCTTTCTAGTACTAGGTACAGTCTTTTGAGGAAAGCTGATGTACTTCTATACCAACTTTAGAAGTAACATTTCCCAAGAAGATTGCTTTATTCCTTTTGACATAAAGCAATCTTTTTCTCGCCTTGCAAACCTTTTAGTAGTGAATCAACACGTTTCAACTTCTGTTAAGGAGATTGACAACTTTCAACTTGGAATTGTCAACCAAGCTGAACTGAAGCTCTTTCCAAGAGTCCTTCTTCAGTTTCTATAGCGCTGCATACACTAAAGTAAAGATACTTCCCAATCTTCTATGGACCTGAAGAGCTGACGCTGAAGAAACTTCAGCGACTCAAACTAAAAGACTCCAGCTTAAGAAATACTTAGGGGATTTTATGTTTAAATCTACTGAAAGACTTAAGGGCTCAGGAACTGAACCCAACAATCTCCCCCTATTTGAATATACAAATAGCCTAAGTTAAAATCAGTTGTAAGTGAGCAAAACAACTTCTTTTTACACAACTGATATAAATTGAACAACATAAACTAATAACCTTTCTAACTAACTTTCATTACAATACATTTACAAAAGATAAAGTTATTACAAATGGTTTCCATTCTACTGTCTTAGCTGTTCAATGAACCTCTTCTTTATGCTGAACTTGATGACTTGTGTTTCTTTGTTGACCTGGAATGATCTTTTAAGATATTTCAATTGCATTTAATATACTCTGAGGGCCTTGTAATAGTCTTCATACTACCTTACTTGTGTGTTGCCTTAATGGAATATTAAATAGACGCGGGTTCGTGTAATTCGTTCATGACTTAGTAAATACTTACACATATCATCACAAGTGTGACAAAGCAACAAGATTAGGAGAAGCAATCTGTGGAGTAGTGCAAAATTAAGTAAATACGTTCGTTTATCATATAAGTTATCACGAAATTAGTTTAGATTATTATTAGTTTAATTAGATAAAAACAAACCAACCTCTCAAACATATGATTTTACCTACTTTCTATAAAATAAAAATACAAAAAAAATCTTATCTCAACCCCGTAGACCTCTGTTAGATCTTGATCGAGTCTTTCCAACACATTCCCCTAGATAATGATAACAACCCTCGAGTCTTGCATATACTTCACTACAACGATTAGGTGCACTGCTTAGGGAGTTGTAAAACTTATTGTTGAAGTCTAACAACAACCGCATCAAGTTTTTGGTGCCGCTGCGTGGAGAATAGTTAGGTTTTGACCATTGTTTAACTTAGGTCTACTCGCTTGATTCCTATCAAGTGAAAATTTTATTTTTAGTATATTAGCTTTCTTGTAGTCTATCTATTCTTTGTGTGTTTGTTAGTAATTTTCACTGACTATTCCATTCTTCATTATGGAGAACGCGAACCCATCATCGGCATTAGGATCTTTCTCTCAACAACCCCTCGCCAACACTCACACTGAACAAACGGCTAGAGTAAATAAACTTTTAAAAATAAGGCAAACCATTGATTCTCTTCTCTCCAAAACCATTAATGAATTAACCAACCAATCCTTTGATTCTGAGACTTTCTGCCCTAGAGAAAGAATTAAGGAGCTTGAACTAAGAACGCAACAAAGAAACAATTTTGAAGAAGAATTGTTCAAGGATATGTTCCCTACTGAGGAAGAATTAGCCTACCATAAGGAGCTGCTAGGTGAACCACACCCCCTTTCTCGACCCTAGAACCCAAAATTAGGAGAGGCGACCCTTAGAGTTTAAAGATTCCTTGTGTAATTGGCACCGTTTACACGGGCCATGCATACATTGATCTACAATCTCCCGTTAACATCATGTCTCGTGCTTATTATAATAAAATAAGAGAAAAATATTTTCAAGCAAGAAGAAACCCATACCAACCATACAAGTTTTGTAACTTTGTTGATCATGTCTCCTTTCATCTGTAAGTGTGAAATTGACCACCGCGCAAGCCGCGACAAACTTCCGCGATAAGAATACCGACTAATCTTGTTAAAGTCATTGAGACCTCGCCCTGTACGACCATGAGAGGGCTTGGAATGAATCAAAAGACTATCGTCAAACCCGGTCCAAGCTATTTCTACATCCAAAGCAACCTTACAGAACACCTGATCGAAGCACTTCTGAGATCAGAAAGCCATATTAATTCTTATCTGAAAGGGACACAACTGACGCCTAGATCAAACTCAGGACACGTCCCTTAAGGCATATGCAAAAGCAGTCACCACAAAAAAACCCCCACCACCGCATAACCTAAATTAGCCACCAAAAGCAGAACCCTTTCACTTTTTGTGAACGTATCAGTCCATACCCTCAGCCCTAAGCATTAGGAACCACTTTCGAGGCTCGAGTACTGGACTACATGCCAGCACATACCGAAAGGATGGAGAGGTTCGAAAATTCCATTTTCAAACAGCGAGAGGAGATCAATGATAAATGAAAATAGGTGTTCTGGCATCACAAGAAACTCACAACCAACAGGGCTCCGACAAGGTATTAATCAGAGAAGAGGCTAGATCACTCATCACAAAAAAAACGTAAATTCCATCTCTCTTATTAGAGGAGAAGAAGAAAAGAATGCCAATGATAAAGCAACGTCCGACGATAGCATTGAAAGACCTGACGGATCGGATGAGGAGGTGCCAATAAATGAAGCCGAGAAGGAGAATTAAGCTGAAAATGGGACAAATAAATCAACCAATCAAAAGTACTTAGTTGAAGAAGATGGAAACTCACCAGGTGAGTATTAATGACGCGTGAAGAAGAATCAGTAGAGGCAAGTAGGTCTATGCGGCGTCGGACGGGAACTCTCACAGCCTGTAGGGTATTACCTGAAAGCATAGAATCAATGAAAAACTAATTTATTGAAGGGAACTTGTAGAAAATCACAAGGTATCAATGACTAATTGACAGCAGCCCATGTAGTAAAAATGAAAACGGAAGACCATAAATTTTTTATCACTAGGGTGGGGGCTACGGGGGACCTGCGGGGTCCCGTTTATGAAGGCAAACAATCCTTAAAGAAAAAGATAACAAAAGAGGGGAGGACATGAGGAGGAAAAATATGAAATAACCCTGAAACAAAGGAAAGGAGGTTTTGAAACACGACAGAAATGAATGCCCTAGTAGGACCAAGGAATCCCAAGGTATAATCCGGACGTAAACATCATGAATGCCATAGCAATGGATTATAGCCTCTTTTTCCCAACCTAAAAAAACTAATACAACCGACGAAAGGTCCGCAAAGAACGGACATTAGATACATATTCCCTATCTAAGAAAGCCGATTCAATAAATCTACTAAACCCTTAGGAATACAGAGGACTGATTAAGTTGATGTTGTAGGTTAATATGTACCAGACCACCCGCAACTCCTACCAACCCCCACCGTACCTAAACGCCGTTTTACTTTGTGATCCTAGATATAAAAGAGGACAAAAATAGGCCCTTCATCTTAGGAACACCATTCTTGACTACCAGCTAAAGCCGTGATAAAGTTTGATAAAGTAACCATAACTTTGAGATCTGGAAAGAGTAAGATGAGCTTCCATAGGATACCTGAATCCTCTTGTAATAATCGAGAAAGGAATTAAGAACGATATAGAGCCTATAGCCCCTACTATGACCCTGAATAGGCTAGCTTTAGAATGGGAGGAAGGGATAAAACTTCACAAGGAAAAGGAGATGGAGTTTGACCAATGGAGGAGCAAAATTTTCAAAAAAAAGTGTCCCGCTCTCGTCAAGGTAGAAAGTGAAGTGAAAGATGAAGGAGAAGTCACGTAAGCACGTGTGACTTCGAGTCTAGCTATAAGACTCATAAATAAAGAAAAGCGCTTTTGGAGGCATAGAAAAACCCAATGCTGGACTACGCATTCTAATGATCCTTTCCCGCATTTAGGAGTGTCTTATGTTTTAATTTTTTTATCGTTTATTCTTTTATGTTTGAATTAATTCTGTAATCATGCTTTGTTTTGTTTTTAACTTCGTCTTATAACAATCAAAGGTATTTTGCTAAAATAAGTGTAGGGGAAAATATCCGATTTATAAGAACCAATTCAAACATTTAAAATAAATTTGTTGATCCTAATAGAATAGATCTTTAATCTCTTAGCTTGTGTAAGGTATAGTTATGCAAGATAAATCTAACACAACTATAGTAGAAACTTTGATTATGAATATAAAAGACTATGCGGAATCTAGTCAATGATACTAAGAAGAATTTTAATGAAACAATAATAAACAAGATCAATAACAAACAGTTTCCAAAACTTTCAACCTCAATATAAAACGAACACTCTTAATAGTGTTAGGGTTTACAAAACCTTAAAGCTACGAATAGATTAACAGAACAATGAAAAGATGATCTCTATCTCTATGTCTCAAGACCTCCTTTTATACACCAAGGAGTCCTAGTTGATTTACAATATATTACAACAATTTAGAATATTCACTAAGATCCTTTCTATAGATAACTCATACTTATCACGTAATTATTCTTGTTCTCCAATCAACCTTTATCTTTTCAGCAGTCTTAATCCTTGAGCAGTTGTAATCTTTCAGCAGTTGTAACCAGCATCATTAACTTTTATTTTAGCAGCACTAACTGTGTACAAGCAGTAGTAACTACATAGAATATTTTTTTCATTCTTCATCAGCAGTACTAAGTTACACTAGCAGTACTAACTTTATGCTAACAGTTGTAACTTTACTCAAGCAGTACTAACATATTCTAGCAGTATTAAGTTACACTAAGAGTAGTAACTTTTATACTATAAGTATTAACTAATTAGTAGTATTTCTTCTAAGTCCCCTCTGAGTAGTCTTAAAACTTCTATTAGCAATTAAAAAGGAATATATACTAAGCAGTAGTAACTGTCAGTAATAATTAACTTTAGCATATGTTTTTCACTAATCTATCACTATACAGCACTATGTTATGCTTAACAACGGTAACTCTAACCTTAGCAGCAATAACAATTCTCAAACATGCTTCAAAAAGTCTTATTAAAATTCATCAACAATCCTCCCTCATAAACTTGATGTTTCATCTTCTGAATCTTTAATGTTTCTTGATATTAGAAAAGCTTTATCTTCACCCTATAAGAGGATGCATTCAAACACTTTCCTCAGGATATCTTGGACTCTGTCTTTTTCTGTCATGAGCTTAAGAAGTAGATATCACTTTCATTCCAATGAGGTTAGCTTAAAGCTTCTTGTTGAGTCATTTCTGTTATTGTTACAAGGTTGAAAGAGGTGTACTTTTTTTCTCTACCAGTCAAATACATAAAAAAAAAAAATGAATATAAATGAGTCTAATTTTTAAAACCTCACAAAATGTACTCCACTTGAAGAAAATAACTTCCAAACTATCACTTTGTGTCCTTGTAGATTCCTCCACACTTTACTTTCTATATCAGGTTTAAACATCACTTTCAGATCACTCTATAACACTCATTCATATACCTCCTCTAGTCTTGTTAACCCATGCTTAGCTTTAACCAACTTCCAAAGAGTTTTCAAGTCTTCTCTGTCAATACTCTGAAGCATCCGAATCATTGATGAGTACCTCTTGGAACTTCCATCAGCTCTTATGATTTGAAAGTATCCTATCTTTCCTTCTTTGATGATTTTACAGTCAACAATGATTGGAGGCTTAGTGGCTAGAGGTATAGCATCAATTTCTACCTCATCATCAGGGACTATCTTTATATGCTTTTTCATCTCTGCTTCATCAGCTACTTCAACATCTACATTCTCATCTAACTTCTGCTTCTTTAAATTTTTAGATTCAAGTTCATTCTCTGCTCTTTTAGAACTTCTTTCTGTTCTTGTCTCACTTCCTTTCACCAACTTTGTTTCCATGTCTACAAATATGTTTACTCTTTTCATTTCTTTGTCAAATAACATCTGAATATCCTCAAAGCTTTTGGTCTTCAATTGATTGTGCTTGTATCCAGCCATGTTTTTTAGATAAGTAGACATTGTATTTCTCTTTTGAGCCTTAGTTGGTGGTTTTCTTCTCTGCTCTTCTGCTCTAAGTCTTGCAAAATGCTTCTTCCTTTTATTCATGAGTTCCACAAACAATCTTGACTTTTCTTCAATAGTCCCCAATTCTCTTGCACTTCTGCCTGTAATCTTGCATCTAGCTCATAATCTGCACCACATAGCTTGAACATTATCTCATTCAACAATGTTTGCATCTTCTTGTCTTTGTCTTGCAAGCATCTCTTCTTCTTCCAATTCAGCATCTAATTGAGCTTGAAGATTTAGAGCAACCTTTTGATCATACATAATATGATCCTTCTTCTTTAAAGGTTTTTCAGGATCAACCATTTTTGCCTTGCCTTTGTCTTTAACCTGTGGAAGTTGTGATGGTTGTGAAGGTGATGTTGTTGTTTTAAGTTCACTTGGCTCTTGAACTACAACCCCTCTAACCTTGGGTCTTGTAACAGCCTTAGGTTTAGCTGCTTTGATTTCTATTAAGGTCTGAGCCAGAGTTAACTCATCAACAGTTGTTGTTGTAGTACTGTCAGTAGCAACTTCAGCAGTACTAACTTCCTTCTCAACCACATCCTGTTCTGCAAACACTTCTTCACCATCAAGAATACCTGTATTAAACATTTCTTCATCATTCCTCCCCTGAGTCTCATCAACTAAAGTAACCTCTGCATCAACATCAATATCAGCTATTTTCCTCCCCTGTTTGGATGCATCATCCTGATCACCCAAACCTTCATCTTTAGAGGAAACCACTTGTGCAGAGATACCAATCTTGTATAACCTTCTGAGCCTGTGAGTTCTTGACCCTTTCTTCTTCTCATGCTTCTTTACTCTTGATGTGTGTTTTCCAAGCTTTAAATTTATAATAACTAGAAATACCGATTTTTACTAAAAAACACAACACTCAGGAAGTATACCCGTTCGTGTATAGTATAGCTTTAAGCAAGTCCAAGTCGTTCCACGGGAATTGAAGTTTTCACAGTTTGTAATTAAGGTGCTAAGGCTAAGATGATTGTCACGTATCTAATTAACCAAGACAAGCATATATCGAATAATGCAAAGAAAGCAATGAAGAGATGATTCAAGCAAATGATTAAAGTATGTTTGTTTAGGCAATGATCACTTAGATAATGATGTGTTTGGAATAATGTTTATAAGTTTAGAAAATAGAGTTATCACAAGTTATAAATCCTTCCGGCCTTTAAATATAACAAGTGATTATATTGATTAATAACAACAAATCCTTTCGGCATTTATAAGTTATTATAACCAATATATTAGATAGATTGATAGAACACATGTATAAAAGAACCCTTTCGGCCTATATTCTTGTATAAAATATATTTTACCAACTCAATAAACACATATCCAAACACTCCATATCAAATATCACATATCGCCCAAACAAACATAAGATTACTACTCCATGATCAAAGTAACATTCATCATGGATTCAACAAAGATTATATTCAAAAGAGTAACAAGATTCATACCAATTCCAAGAGCAAAGTATGGTGATTTCATAAAAGTTTCCCAAGAACACTTTATTATATTCAAAGCAAAATCCGGAAACTATAAACAATTCCGTCACAATTGCTTATAGATTCGAAATAACACTACAATTATGCCTCTTTGATGGATCAAAACCTAAGAACAATGATGAACTTCAACCAAGACTATCCAACTTCTTCAAGAACTTTGATTCTAATGGTGGTGATGATTTGTGTTATCAAGGTGGTTTGGATCAAAGGTTCTCAGGCCTTTATCACCAAAAACACCCCTTCTAATGGTTCTAAATGAATGGGGGATTGTGTGTGAGAGTTGTGTGAGATATAAAAGACATATAGGGCTTATATAGGCTGTTTCGGGGGCCAAGTGCGGCGCACTTACAAATAAGTGCGGCGCACTTGAGGTGTAAATGCTGGTATCATTTAATTCTTCGAAGGGAAGTGCGGCGCACTTAGTAAAATGTGCGGCGCACTTGAGGAGTTAATGCACTTCTTTGACCGAGACTTTAATTCTTTGATGTTGAAGGAAGTGTGGCGCACTTATGGTCTTTTTCAGATTTAGCCCTTTATTTTCTTCTAACTTGCTTTCCGTTGTGTATAAATACTTGGTTTTGTTTCATTTGAACTCCGGATGTCTTCAAGTGTACTTTTAAGCTCCATATCTTTGTGTATTCTTCCGTTTTATTCCACGACACGTACCTAGAACATATAATATCAAATATACTTGATTGAGTACCAAAAGTTCACAAAAAATGATCAAATAAATGCAAATTACGCCGCCAAAAATATGTATAATTTAGGCGTTATCATCTCTCCTTTTTAAGCTATCAATCTCCAGTGCTTGATTGGTCTTTGTAGTCTCCAGAGCAAGAACTCTTTCGGACAGTTTTGTACAAAGTTCCATTAATTCATTTAGTTTCAGTCTATCCTCACCACTAAGCAGTGGATCATTAGAATGTGTAGGTACACTTGCCACATTGTCAGTAGCATCAGTGACAGGTTCTGTAGGACCACTAAGTTGAGGATCCTCAGTGTCTTTCCTCTGTTTCCTTCTAGACTGTTTCTTATGGGGTTTAGATGTTGATGGTTGAGTAGTAGTGGGTGTATGATGGGAATCAGTTGGTATATCTGAACCTTCACCTACTTGTTCTTGTGCTTGAACAATCATGGTTGGAAATAAATGTGTGTCCCTACCAGAAAAGTCTTTTCCTTGCCTCTTCATGTTAGCAAAGACCTTCTTAGTATGAGAAGGTGTAACATAAATTTCTTTATGTTTGGTCATTCCTTCAACTTGTTTATCCAGGAACACTTGCACAAACCTTGGATACATTAGAAATTTAACCCCACCCTCCAAGTTCTTCACCATATTATCAAAAATGTACTTGGAAAAGTTGAATTTTTGGTTTGTGGCAAGACAGATGATAGCTGAGGCCATAGTGCTACTAAATTCGTTCCAAGCAGTAGTCTTAGCACTAAGGCATTGCAGAATTGTATGGATAAGAAATTTCCATTGAGGTGAAAAGAAAGCTTTATAGAATGTAAGCTTTTGTGTAAGATTTTCATACCCCATTCTTTCCAGTTCTGCAAAAATGGTAGCATTGGGTAGACATTCAGTACCTTCAGCATCTTTTAATTGAAGAGCTCTTCTCACACTTGTCTCAGTGACGATCACCTTCTTCCCATCTACTAGGGCTTGTATCTGCACTTCCCCATTGACAGTTTTTGCCTTAGCAGTAGCCCAGAACTGCTTAATGCATGAAGTATAGATGGTGGGATTCACCGTTAGCGCATATCTGATAGAACTTGCATTCAAAAAGTCAATAATTCCTTCAAACCCATCACTTTCTTTGGGTTTCTCCAAAAACGCAACCAAATTGTGAGTTTCAGCAAACTTTAGGTTCGACATTGTGTTGGGTTTTGATGATGAATGATAAAATTGAGTTAGGGTTTATGATTAGAGAGTATATCAAAGTGTAAAATCGATCGAATGAGTGATTGAAACCGTTAATCGAAGTATTATTGAAATCACCCTCAACAACATTAACTAAGACTGGCAATAGTAAGTGTATGCCTGGCAGCATTAACTTAACCAGCAATAGTAAGTTTATTCCTAATAGCATTAACTAACACTGGCAGTAGTAAGTGTATGCCTAACAGCATTAACTTAACCAGCAGTAGTAAGTTTATGCCTAACAGCATTAACTTTGAGTCACCAGCATTAACTCTAATTTCGTTCCAAAAAGCATTTCCATCATCAATTTTTATTCTCAAAAGCTCTCTTTCTATTTTTATTCTCACTATATCTCTCAATTATTTTTCTCACTGAATCACTCTGTCTGTTTTTATTTTCACACATCTCTCTTTCTGTTTTTCATTCTTACTAATTTCTCTCATTTAGTTTAGCTCACTAATTCACTCTATCTGTTTTTATTTTCACACATCTCTCTTTCTGTTTTTCATTCTCACCAATTTCTCTCATTTCTTTTAGCACACCAATTTACTCTATCTATTTTTATTTTCACACATCTCTCTTTTTGTTTTTCATTCTCGCCAATTTCTCTCATTACTCACAATATTAATTATAACAAACAGTAGTAAGTATAACTAACATCATTAACATAGTAGTATGAAGTATAACTAGCAACACTAATTATACTTACCAGTAGAAAGTTAGTCCAACAACACTAACTTGAATTTCATCATTGGCAGCTTTTTCATCCCATTCAAATCATCATTTGTTGTATAATCTACTGCATATTAACACAATTATTCTCCCCTCAAATAATACATCAGAGGTTAAGCATTCCAATACTTGCAATCAGATATTGAAATCTGCTAACATCAAATGCTTTTGTGAGCAAATCTGCAACATTCTGATCTGTGTGAATCTTTATCATCTGAATAAGCTTCTTCTTATTGGAATCTCGGATAAAGTGATGTCTAATCTCAATGTGCTTAGTCTTTGAGTGAAATACTGGATTCTTAACTATGCAGATAGTGATTTCATTGTCAATGAAAATCTTGGTATTTATGAAATTGTATCCATAATCTAGCATTTGATTTTGAATCCAGAGTACTTGTCCACAACAACTAGCAGTAGCCATATATTCTGCTTCAGTAGTAGAGTTGGCAACTACAATTTGCTTCTTGCATTGCCATGAAATCAATCTGCTTCTAAGAAATTGACAACCTCCTGTTGTGGATTTCCTGTCTAAACTTGCACCAGCATAGTCACTATCAGAATAAGCTTCCAAATCAAATGGTGAATCCTTAGGATACCAAAGGCCCAATTTAGGTTGACCTTTCAAGTATCTAAAGATTCTTTTCACATGGCAATTTTGAATCAGTGCATAGTCCTAGCATCCTCTATTTGTGTCCTATTTTTCCTTTTTGCTACTCATTTTGTTTGTTGGGAGTCCTAGCAACACTAAATTCCTCTTAATACACTTCATTTCACTGAATGATCATGACCCTTATTCTTGAAGTCAGTTTCCTCTATTGTTAATTTAATCTTCACTTTGGTCTATTTTGATTTTCTATGCCTGTTATGAATGTTTTAAGGATTTCAGAAGTTTCTTCCTTATTGGCTAAAAAGAAAACCCAACTAAACCTACTTCAAAATCATCTTAAACTAATTGGCGGTAATCTTTTTCATAATCTTTACAAATGTTGGGTCCAAACAAATACATGTGCATATCATTTGTAATGGTTGGTGATTGAACGGACTATGATTTGTCTTACAAGAAGCTTTGTGTTTCTTTCCCTTCTGACAAGAAACACATGTTTGATTAATTTCAAAAAGTTTGAAGGTAAACCTCTTACAAGGTTTCCCTTTACCAGTTTATTCATTGTTTTGAAATTTATAATGTCTAAAGCTCCCTATGCCAAGTTTAGATTTCATCTAGTGTGGCTATTTATAAAGAGACATGTTGAGACCTCCTTAAGAATAACATTCTTTAAATCAACACTGTACATGTATCCTTTCTAGAATCTTTAAGCAAAAAAACTTGATTATCAGTTTTTAACCTTAAAGTCTAGAGACAGAAACAACTCATTGCTATATCAGTAAAAAGAAACAATTATTCTTCTTGTATTTATTTGTGAGACACTTGAGAGGTTAAACTTTAGTTCCTTCAATATACACATCTTCAAGTCTATTTACCAGTTCCGATTTTACCTTTCTTAGTTTTTGCTTACATCCTTGAGATTTTACTCCTAAGGCAGACAAATCTCCATTAATTCTTAATAATCGTAAGATAATGATCTTTTCTCATATCATGTGCCTAGAGCATCCACTGTTATCACTCCTTTATCCTTTCAAATATTGTTGTGGATTGCATGCACATAATGGTAGGAGTTTAGTTTTCTTTTGGGGATCCTAAGCCATTACTGTAATGGGATCTGCCTTGTGCATCAATTTAGTCATATCTGTCCTAAAGGTCTTTGAAGCTCCATTGCTTTCTGGAGACATGTCTAAGACTTTATGTTTTGTCTCCAAACCAAAATGACTGTGGCCTTAACAGCATTTTCCTTGTTTCCCTTTAACAGCACTAAGATGCTTTTGGGCTAGCAGTAATTAACTACTACATTGGCCCTTGCAAGCATTACATTTTTATCATTAACAGTATTAATCCTCTTATTAAAATTATTGTTATTAGCTAATGTTATTTTGTTAAAAGACCTTTTAGCAGTTAAATATGCATTATTAATAACATTTTTCATGGGTCCTACATTATTCACTACTGTTCTTGGTTGAACAGTATTAACAGGTCTAGCAACATTAAGTGAAATTATGGCCAGACCTAGTTATGGGATGTTCTGAAAACATGTTTCATTTTTGGACGGGGTGTGTTAATTTAGAGACATTTATGTTTGTTGACCTTTGAACATTGGTCCTAACTGGTTTTGCAATCTTCCATGTTAGTCCAGTTACTTGAAATCTTTTCTTTAATGCTAAATAAACTACCACACAAATGTCAAGGCGTTGTTGAACTGTCTCAAATCATTCCTAATTTTGAGACATCTGCTGGTTCTATTTTCTCTTGTTTCCTTTAGGATAGGTGAGTTTTGCCTATTTTTATCAACTGTTGTCTGTTCCTAGGAGAATCTTTACTTGTTTAGTAGACTTAACAATAGTTTGTCTTGGCATAAACTAGGTTTATTTTAAACATTCAACAGTTTTAATCTTAGGCACATTCTTCTTCTCACTTTCAGACACCCCTTGTCCTTAATAATTGGGCTCCATCTTCTTCTAGCAGTCTTAGGTTTCATTAGTCTTCAACAAGAGGGCTTTTCAGCTACTGACTCACAAGCAGGACTCATTCACATCATAAATTCATCTTGACTAGGATAAACTGAAATCGTTTTGGAGCATAAATTTCTATGTATAGGCGAGGTGGGGATAAATTAAACCCGAATCCTGTTTTACACGTTTTAACAACCCCATTTTCATAATGTAAGTATCCATCTATTAAATTAGATGCACTGTATTATACCGTTATTATATATCCCACTTTTATTACAGGGGGAATTTTTTTGTTTTTATCTCATTTCTGCAAACGTAAACTTGCATCTATAATAGTAAACGAGCTCACGCACCTCTATCTATGCTATATATATCTATTGTTTACGTCATGTAACATCCTAATATGTCATAAGTCAATATCGAATATCATTTTACTAAGTATATTATCCAATTTACGTACTTTTCAATGCGTTATTCTTCAAAACAAGCATTAAACATTAATTGTTTACTATCAAACCCTAATTATATGTAAGGTGTACATATAAAATGAATGTGCAGCATTTCAAGCATGTGTACAAGTGTTACAATGCACCCATTTGATATAATTTTTCCACAAACAATGTACACTCTTTTTAGCCATTGTACAGCCAATAAAGCATAAAATTCAAACTAGCTCATTTCCCTCCATATCTTATGGATTCGTACCACCTCTTCTAGAACTATTACGAGCAACTCATTACTCAATATCTGAAACACATGTTCATCTCTAATCCATGTGCCTTCTACATAACTTATAACTTTAATTCTAACCTAAAAACCCTAGCATAATCCGTTAACCTTATATAGTTTATTGTTTTTCAGGAAATCTGATCGTTGACTAAATCATAGGATCTGGGAAATTCAATAGGCTTTGGGTATTAAATGAAAATAATGAGGTTTTTTTCCCTATGTCTTGTGATCTTTTTCTGTTGTCTCCAACCCGATTCGACGTTGGATGAATTAGTTATAGCCGAAATGGCAAAGGTGCGCAGATTCTGCACACCTGTAGTAAACGGCTATTATCTCTAGATTTTTGTATAGTAACCCTTAAATATGTAAAACTAAAAAGGTGTTAGACTGACTTAATATCTAACCTTGCTACTAGTTGAGATTCAACGGAGTTTTTCTGGTTGTAAATGTGAAACACGTTTACGAGATAAGGTTGGTCTGTCCAAAAACGGCCTATGTTTAAATATATTAATTAACCTCAGCTCCTCATTGATTCAACACCACCCTCTTATCACCATGACTTCACCATCCACATCACATCACTCCAGCACCTTTCAAGCACCTCCATTACTACCTTGTAAGCTCCTTGTCACCTACTTATCCTTCTTCTGGCCAAAAACCCTCCAACACCCCACACCTTGCAAATCTACACTTCTAGCTCACAACACTTATCCTGTAGACTTCGTTAGTCATCTATCTATAGCTCTTGACACCTTTCATAGCTAAAACTTGGGCACTAAGGCTCCTTGAAGGCTATAAATAGCCGAACACCCCTTTCATTTCATTTCATACCACATTCTAATCTGCATACACTGCAAATAGAATTCTAACACCTTCTATAGCGAGCATATAGAAGATCATGAGAAGTCCACTTAATGCTCATAACAGAAGCCAGGATCAGAAAACGAAAGCCTTGAAGTCGTTGCTAGCTACAAACCTGAAAACCCTATTTTGAACCATTTCTAGCCAGTAAGCTACATATCTTTATTTCCATAAGATCTTCCATAATATGTATTAGAATGTTCATAATACTTTTAAGATCATATATGAACTCTTATTTGAAGCTTGAAATCCTCAAACCCATGTGTTTTTAACATCCTTTAAATCAACACTGTACATGTTATCATTTCTAGGAACTTTAAGCAAAACATGACTTTCATCAGTTAACTTAAAGTCTGGAGACAGAACAACACATTCAGTATCAGTAAAGAGAACACTATTCTTCTTGTCACACATTTGTGAGAAACTAAAGAGGTTAAACTTTAGTTCCTTTACAAAATACACATCTTCAAAATCCAATTTACTAGTTCTTATTTTACATTTCCTAGTAATTTTCCCTCATTTGGAATTACCTTCAAAGGCAACAAATCCTCCATCAATTTCTTCATAATTTGTAAGATAGGATATGTTTCCTATCATGTGCCTAGAGCATCCACTGTCAATCACTCCTTTATGCTTCAAATCTTGTTGTGGATTGCCCTGCACATAATGGTAGGAAAATTAGTTTCTTTTGGGGACCCAAGCCATTACTGACTTGAATCTGCCTTGTGCATCAACATAGTCAAATCTTTTAAAGGACATTGATGCATCATTGTTTCTGGAGACATGGTCTAAGACTTTATGTTTTGGTCTCCAAACCCAACATGCTGAGGCCTTAACAACATTTTCCTTGTTTCCCTTAACAGCACTAAGAACTGCTTTTGGCCTAGCAGTATTAACTACTACACTTGGCTTAGCAGCATTAACATTTTTATCATTAACAATATTAACCCTCTTATTAAAATTACTATTATTAGCTGTTGTTATTTTGTTAAAAGGTCTTCTAGCAGTTGAATATGCATTATTAATAATATTTTTCATGGGTCCTGCATTATTCACTGCTGTTTTTGATTGAACAGTATTAACTGGTCTAGCAGCATTAAGTGAAATAGAGCCATAACTAGTTAAGACTGTTCTTGGAACCATGTTCCTTTTTGGACTAGGGTGAGTTAATTTAGAGAAATTCTGTTTGTTCACCCTTTGAACATTGGTCCAAACTGGTTTTGCAAATCTTCCATTATTATACCAGTTATTGCAATCATTCTTCAAATGATCAAAATTCCCACACACATGACAAGCTTTATTGAACATCTCAAAATCATTCCCTAATTTTTGAGACATCTTTTGGTTCTAGTTTTACTTGTTTCCTCTAGGACTATGTGTGTTTTGCCTATTTTTATCAACTGATGTGTTCCTAGGGGATTTTACTTGCTCAGTAGACTTAACAAAGTTTATCATAGCAAAACTAGGTTTATTAAACATCTCAACTGCTTTAATCTTAGGCACATCTTCTTCCTCACTTTCAAACACCCAATCCTCAATAATTGGGGCTCCATTTTCTTTCCTATCAGTCTTAGGTTCATTAGACTCAACAGTAGGCATTTCAACTACAGACTTACTAACAGACTCATTCATATCAACAAAATCATCTAGACTAGGATAAACTAAATCAGGTTTTGGTGGCATAAAATTCCTAGTATAGGGAGGAGGAACAACATTGTACCTTAAACATGTTTTACACTTATCTATTATCTGACTGTTTAGAAGTTTACTTAGGCTTTTTGATGAATTTTCAAATTTTTGCACTATAAGTTGAACCTCATCGTTTTCTTTTGTAGCCAACTCTAACTTCCTTTTAAGCTCTGTAATATATAAATCTCTTATAAACTCATGGTTTAAAGATTGTTTATATCTTCCACATACACAGACTCATTTAACCTAAAGACTAACAGTCTTAGCTTCTACAGATGTCTGAAAACCATTATAAGAGACAACACTTATCCTAGCTGTTCTTAAGTCTTTAACTAATTGTTCATTTTGTTCTTTTAGATCTTTTACACATTCTAAACAAGATGAACAACAATTTGAGTCATTAGATACCTCAGAGTTTGTAGAAGAAGTTGAACTTGTTAAAGAATAAGCCATGAGAGCAAAATTGGTTGGACCTTCTTCTGCTTGGTCACTCCAATCATAGCCAAAGCCATCACACTAAGACACTAAGGCATTTGAAGTAGTTTCCTCAACTGGCACAGTCCTTCTGGTAGGCTCCCTATTCCTGTTGTCTTGATTCCTGGGTGCCCTACACTCCCTTGCAAAGTGTCCTCTCTTGTGGCAGTTGAAACACTCCACCTTGGACTTGTCAAACCCAATTCTTTCTTTGTTGGCCATGTCCAGCTTCCTTCCAGTATTCTTTAGGAATCTTCTTGCCCTCATAGTCAGCATAGCAATGTTCCACCTCAAGTCCATCTCTTCTAGATCATCAGGATGGATTTGTTGTAGATCTTCATTATCAAGTTGTGGAATACTTGGTTGGCTAGCAAAGAAGGAATAAATCACAACATCACTCAAATTTTCAACAGTTGTTGAGCTATCAGCAGCACCCTGAGTGCTAGCAGTATTAATACCCTGAGCAGTATTAACTGCTCTAGTTGCACTGTTAGTGCTGCTAGAGGACAAAAAGGCTACATTGTGTGAGTTAGTGGTTGAGCTAGATGTCCCCTTGACCTCTGATTCATAAGCCTTTAGGTTGTTAAAGAGGTCATCCAAACTTAATGTCTCAATCTCTGGTTTGTTCCTCCACACAATAGTATGCATAGTCCATTCTTGTGACAAACTTCTCAAGAACTTCTGATTGATGTCTTCTTGAGGGATAACTTCACCATGCATCTCCAGTTGACTAATTAGCTTTTGAAGCCTTTCATAGGTTTGCTCAATCACTTCTGTGTTGGATGCAGCAAAGTTTTCATATTGTTGCTTCAGAAGATTTTTCTGATTTTCTTGTAGCATTTATTATTTTAGTATTACCTCTAAATCTGTTCTCAATAGCCTGCATCAGTGTCTTAGCATCCTTGTATGAGTTAAACTTTAATTGATGCTCATTAGGTAAGGCCATCAACAAAGTGCTTCTTGCCTTTAACTCTGCCCTTCTTTGTGCCTTCTCTTCAACACTTGTAGGAGGGATAACAGTTTCCTTACCATCAACAGTTTTTGTTACTATGGGTGCATTACCATTTTCTATGATCTCCCATAGAGTGTAATCAATGCACTATAGGTACTGCTCCATCCTCATTTTTCCAGAGATACATACTCACCAGTTAAATATGGTAGCTTGATGGTTTGAGTAATTGAGTATCCATACTCTTCAAAAGAGTAGATCATTGTTGTACGAAGTTCTTCTATTCAAGTCTTCTCAATCTCTGATACCATTGTTGATCCTAATAGAAGATATCTTGCATAGCTTGTAGAAAGGCTTAGATTTTATTGAATAAATACAAAACAACTATGACAGAAACTTTGATTATGAATATCAAAGACTAAGCAGAATCTAGTCAATGATACTAAGAAGAATTTCAATGAAATAGTAATGAACAAGATCAATAACAAACAGTTTACCAAACTTTCAGCCTCAATATAATACGAACACTCTTAGTAGTGTTAGGGTTACAAAACCTGAAGCTATATCGATATCAAAAACAAAAGATATCTAGATATGAAAACTGATATCAAACTCTATGCCCTAGGACCTCCTTTTATACACCAAGGAGTCCTACACGGCTTACAATACTTTCCTAAGTAATCATGATCTTTTCTATAAACAAATGTAATCTTTTAAACAAATAAGTTAAACATATCTTCTTTACAAATAACTAATACTTATCTTCATAAGTATTCTTGTTCTCCAATCAATCTTTATCTCTTCTCTGATAAGTCTTTGATCTCATCTCTGTTAGTATAAACCCTTTCAACAATTGTAATCTTTTAGCAGTTGTAACTTATAACCAGCATCATTAACTGAGCAGCAGTAACTCTAATATCATCATAAAATCTTTTAATCCCAACAAAGACGCTCATGTGACACTTACACTGGTCCTTGAAACATAAAATACTTATGAACATGTACAAAGTTCTTATGTCTCCTTCGACTTTACAAGCAAGCTCCTAAATCTTGAGAATCTATCTCTAGCTAATAATGATATCGCTTCTTTGATGGACACCATAGCTCGTCATGTAATAGCAGTTCCTGAAATCACATCCAGTTTTACTATAACTATTCCTCCACCACCTCCGTTCTTTAATCCTCTCCCACAACAAGCAACACCAACTCCTACACCAATAACTTCTGAAGCTACAACCTCATTTCATTTACTTCCGGATTTCTCATCTGTATTCAAGTTCAATGACATAGTCATCAACTTGGAAAAGACTTCGAGATAAAGCTGTTGATCCCAATATGCTCAAGCTCTCCCTCCATTCCTGCTAATAGTTTGATTGTTACATGATAACAAACTGAGAGAAGCTATAAACAAAGGCCATTGATAAGGGTTTAATAATACACATATCCAATTTAAGCTTAAAATGGCCCAAAACAAACCCAAAACATACCAAAAAATAGCAACGAATATGCTGTATTTTGTGTTTTGTGTGTGCAGGTACGGATATATAAAAAATCACAAGAAAACCGTCAAAAACAAGCAAGCACGGATACGAGAACAGTAGAGTACAAAGCCGAAGCCAGAAAAGTCAAGCCTCAGTCAAAGTCAGCCAAGAAAAGTCAAAGTTAGTCAAAGATGGTCAAACTAAGTCAAACACAAAAGGACAAATCCTCAAAATATTTCACTATTGGTCCCTCAACTCTCCAAAAGTCCAAAAAATGTCCCCTCTTCCCTTATTGGGCCCAGGAAAGCCTTATTGGGCTTGAAATACCCTAAAATTCCTCACCCGGGTCCATTTGGCCCAAAAACCCTTTCATAAGCCCAAGTTACTAGCCCACTTCCCTTTTTAATAAACCACAAGGGCCAATCTTATAATTTCTAAAAGTTATTTATAACTAGAAAAAGAGAAAATAAAGAGAAGGGCTAAATATGTCAATAGAGCAAAGTTCAAAATGAATTAACCCGTTTTCAGTTATAAAACGCGCCAAATCCATTTACATTCACACATCGCCCCACATTAACCATGTGTAAATTCCAAAGGACTTTTTTGAAAATTAAAGGGTGCTTAAGTCTATTCAAGATAAAAAAGAAAAAAAAGTACAATGAAATGGCAGGGTCAAATGGGTCAAATCAAAGCATCTCTTAACCTCTCTCAAGATCAAAGCCATGGAGAAAGCACAATTATATGTGGGTTTTGCACTAAACTCACTCACAAAGGAAGCACAAGCTGTCACATCAAAGAATGACAGCTTGGCAATCCGTGTGAGTGTGTTATTGATCCAACGGCTACAAATCATTCTCAAATGATTGGATAAATGAGAGGTGGTGATTTAAAGGAGCGGGGGAATGGCTCAAGAGGCTAGAAGGATCCAAGGCAGGCTATAAATAGGCCTCTCACTCTTCACACACATACACGTAGCTTTTAGGATTAGTTTTGTGCACAAATCAATCCAACGGCTACAATTGATGCTCAAATGATTGAAGTAATGATTGGTTGAGATTGAAAGTTTGGTGAGCAGGGTAAGAGGGCTAGAATCTTCCAAGGCAGCCTATAAAAAGGCCTCACTTCTCACACACACACCATCTAGTTTTTAGTAATTTTTAGTCTAGCTTAATTTTTCTTAAGCAATGTAATCAGTCTCTTCTATTAATGAAATTCAGTTTTAAAGCTTTTTAAATCTCACTCTTAAACTCTTATTTAAATTCTCAAATATTTAGCTTAATGGAAGGGGAGTCAAAATTGGATGGACTCCCAAGGACTTATACCCTAGCTTATTAAAAAGCTAGGGAGCTTGTAGCTGCCCTATTGGGAACCTTTTGTTTAGCTAAAGGTTTAAGTAAGTTTTCATTTACTTTTCATAATTTCATTTCTAGCTTAATTTTAGCTTAATAGTGTAGATCTGCTTATTAGCTTATTAAAGTTGCTTATTAGTGCTTATTTGTGTTTAGTATTAGCTTAATAATCCTAGATTTTCATATGTTTTTGCTTTTGATAGTTTAGATCTTTGATTTTCATATATTTGTCATAAATTTCCTAAAAAACCAAAAATATTAGATAGCATAATATTAATCTTTGATTTCTAGTTAAATCCAGCTGTTAATTCATGTTTATTAAACTTGTTTTAAGCTTAAAATCATTTGGTAGTTAATACTTGTTTATTAAATTTCACTTTAAAAGTTTTTCTCAAATCTGTCGATATGTTTTGATAAATCAACACTTTTATACCACCAAAAATAAGATTTCTCTTATTTTGAAAAATAAATGCACTGACACGTACACTTATTTTCTGAAAGCACGGGTTGTGTAGCAAAGTATACACAAGCCTTTGTATGAATATGAAGTAATTCATACCCGAGAAAAATATTTTCTCGTTGAGAGGTCAAGTTTTCTTTTTTGTCGATATACTTGCCTTTAAGATGAAGATCGGGTTGCTGTCTGAAATAACAGCAAGCCATATGACATGTTTTGAAAATATTTGGAACTTCTGTTCAAACTTTATTTACAACCATGTGTCATTGTTGAATGACATTTCTAAGGTTGTAAATATTATCGCTTATAGAAGACATGTCATGAATACATATTTTTTGATTTTATAATTTTGTATTTTGATTTTATGGTTTTATATTTTTGAATTTTCTTTTTTGTAAAAATTTATATAATAAGAAAAAAATAATTAAGTTTTAACTTTTTCTTATTTTCAATATTAACATAGGATATGTGAAGAGTTACCGCCATTACTCTTCCTCTTCTTCAGTCAGATTTTTCAGAGTTTCGAGAGATATGCTCTTCATTCCAAGCTTGTCAATTAAGAAGTGAAATCTTTCTCGAGGCAAAGCTTTAGTGAAAATGTCTGCTAGCTGATATTTCGTTATGACGAAGTAGAGTTCCACCACTCTATTTTCCACTTGCTCCTTTATAAAGCGGTATATCACATCTATATGCTTTGATCTCGAGTGTTGAACATTGTTGCAGCATAAAGCAATTGCACTCTTGCTATCATAGTATAGAGGAATCTTATTGAATTTAAGCCCATTGTCTGTTAGTTGTAATCTCATCCATAAGATTTAAGCACAACACCTACATAAAGCAATATATTCAGTCGTTGTACTAGAGATAGCAGTGCTCTTTTGCTTCTTGGATGACCAACTGACAAGTTTATCCCCCAAGAATTATGCACTTCCAGATGTGCTTCGTCTAGTATCTTGACACCCGGCATGGTCTGCATCTGCATATGCTGTTAGAGTAATGCAGGTATATTTCGAATACCAAAGACCCATATTACTGGTTCATATCA
Organism: Tanacetum coccineum; assembly: GCA_026074375.1. Taxonomy (NCBI): domain Eukaryota; kingdom Viridiplantae; phylum Streptophyta; class Magnoliopsida; order Asterales; family Asteraceae; genus Tanacetum; species Tanacetum coccineum. Next base: position 25,893 of record BQNB010037218.1, on the reverse strand, counting down.
GGTATCGAAATATCTGTTTAATTACATGTAAGTGCTTTTCGTTAGGCTTTGCCTGATACCGGCACGCATGCATATTGCAAATATAAGGTCTGGTCTACTAGATGTAAGATACATAAGGGATCCAATCATGCCACGGTAATGTGTAGGATCGACTGGTTTCCCCTGTAGATCTTCATCCAGTTTACTTTTATCCACCATAGGGGTTTTAACGGGATTACTAGATTGCATACCATATTTCTTTATTATTTCAAGAGCATATTTAGACTAGTTTATAAAGATGCCTCTAGTACATTGGGAAATTTGAAGTCCAAGAAATAAAGATATTTTGCCCATCATCGACATCTTAAATTTAGAAGTCATTATTTGAGCAAATTCATCACACATAGCAGGATCAGTAAAAGCAAATATTATATCATCAAAAAAAATTTGTTCCAATAAGAGGTCGCGTCCTGCTTTCCTGATGAATAGTGTTGGATCGACTGCACCTTTGGAGAATTCTTGTGAGAGTAGAAATCTGGACAACATGTCATACCATGCGCGTGGAGCCTGCTTAAGGCCATAAAGTGCCTTTTTGAGCATGTACACCTGATTTGGGTTGTCTTGATATACAAATCCTTTCGGTTGACTCACATAAATAACTTTGCGTAGCTCGTCATTCAAGAAAGCAGTTTTGACATCCATTTGGTAGATTGTCATGTTCTTGTTGGCAGCATTTGCAATGAAGATACAAATGGCCTCTATTCTAGCAACCGGTGCAAACGATTCCTCAAAATCAAACCCCACCTCTTGACGATATCCTTTAGCAACAATCGAGCCTTGTTTTTGAGTACACCCCCAAATTCGTCTTTCTTGACGTTGAAGATCCACTTCAGTTTGATCAACATTATGATATCTGGGCAAGGTACAAATTCCCATACTTGTAGTTATTCGAATTCATGAATTTCCTCATGTATAGCTTTAATTAAGGAGGATTCAAGCATTACTTCTTTAAAATTCTTCGGTTCAACTGAAGTGAGAAATGCATCAAAATAACACCAAATAGCGTCAGTTTGAAGTTGCTTTCTTATGGAGACTGGTCGAGAGGGATTGCCTCTCACATTTTCTAATGGATGATTCTTTATCCATTTACTAAGAAGTTCAAATGGAATGTGGGATTACACACGTTTAAAGAATGAATTCTCGAGAAGTTGAGTCTTCATGGAGAATTTCATGAAATGGATCATCATTAAAATGTGTAGTTATAAACTGTTCTTCAACATCTTCATAAAAAACTAGGGATTGTGCTTGTTCTTTATTTGATGAAGTACTTACAGATGGTGAATCTTGTTCAATTAAAGTTGACACAGGTGAACTGGTTGGATCAGTAGGTCTTTGAGCAACAGTTGCGGGAACCGAGGAAACAACACTTGGTGGAGGATTAAAGAACTCATCAAACATTGGTTGGAACAAGATATCCCAATCATTCTTTGTCGATGGGATATAAGGTGTTGGAGAAGGAGGATTTGGCGCGAGCCCTGAATTGAGTGTTCTAGGAGTCAGAAATTGAGGTCATGAACTGAACTGTTTAGAAACCATTGCCGTCAGCTCTTCAAACGTAACGTGAATTGTTTCCATAATTTGTTGGTAATTTTTGGTAGTGGATTTGTACACTTTCTTGCCAGGTAGTATAGCCAACAAAAATACCAATATCAGCCTCCAGTTCAATTTACCTAAATCCTCACTATCATTGGTCGGATAACATAACGAACCAAAGACATGAAGAAAAGATAAATCAGGTTTCTTATCATGTATAAGCTGATAATGTGTTTTGTTGTATTGAAGACGTATTGGGGATCAGTTTTGGGTATAACATGCTGTTGAGACTACTTCTGCCCACAGATAAAATGGAGCTTTAGAAAATATCAACATGGTACGGGCAACTTCCACTAAAGTTTGGTTCCATCTTTCGACAACATTGTTCTGTTGCAGAGTGCGCGCAACAGATGTTTGATGCGTGATTCCAACATTTTCATAATAGTCTTTAAGAGTCTGATTCACAAACTCAGTTTCATTATCTATTCAAACATTTCTGATAGTAGCATTTAAACGAACTTACATTTGCTTCAAGCATTTGATGATGACCTCAGGAGATTCATCATTTGATCTCAAAAACTTAACCCACATAAACCTTGAGTATTCATCGACGATAACCAAGATATATTTCTTCCCATTTATACTCCTCACACGCATTGGCCCGCAAAGATCCATATGCAAAAGATTAAGTTTTTCTTGATTAGTGTCTTCAGCTTTGGGTTTATGAAGTGGCTTCTTTGCTTTTCCCTAGGGAACCATGCCGAACATAAGTGATATAATCTCAAATTTTAGTTGTAACCTCGAACAAGACCTTTTTAGCCAATTGGTTTAGAGTACCGAAGTTTAAATGCGACAACCATCGGTTCCATAACCAGCATTTAGTCTTAGAGGCTTTAGATAGCAAACAAATTGGAGAAGAGTTCAACATATCATCTAGTAAAATGGTGTACAGGTTTGTGTCTCTTGATTCGAAAAGGAAATCAGCATCGTTTAAATTCCAAACATAGCAAGTGTGCTTCTCGAAAGCTACTTCAAGATTAATGTCACAAAATTGACCGACAGAGAACAAATTGTGCCCGAGACCCTCAACATAATAAACCTGTGAGATTGTAACATTCCCTAGCTGATAGTCACAATAACCCATCGTATTTGCAATCTGATCATTACGAAATCTAACTATACCCAAAAATTGGCTAACAAAGTTGATGAGCTGAGAGCACTGCCCAGTCATATGGTTGGAGCAGCCCGAGTCCAGGTGACAGAGTACGATTTGTACGACCTGAAATTGACACAGGAAGAAGATGGAGCAGTAGAAACATTGGATCCCCAATTTTGCATGGGTTTCGAGTTGTTAGAAATCCTAGAACCTACGTTCTTAGATTTACTACTCGGCCCTACATTTGTTATGTCTTTGAGTTTCCCAGATTTGTTACTACTTGGTTGTGCTTACTTAACTACTGTTGTTGATATGGAGTCCTATGAGGCACTACATTAGCGGAAATGACCCTAGTTAAAGGGCATATGGGTTTCCATACTATAGTGAAGGTCCGTCCTGTAGGTTTCCAGCTATATCCAACATTAGTGTAAACTTTAACCAATAGATTTATGCAGCTTCTTATTTGTGCACTAGCTAATCTAGGTTTCACAATTTTAGATTTAACACGAGCATTCTCATCATTAAGATAATTACAAACACACCGATCATGAATAGCATCAAACATACATTCATGGCAGTTAGCACAAATAAGTTTAGAATTCGCATTCAACACAGAATGCTTAACATATGCATTACAGACTGGTTTAGAAACACGATTCATATTATTCAAACTAGACTTAGCAATCATAGGATCGTCTTCTACTTTATTTTTCTTCTTGTTACTACTTGAAGTTTGCGTGATCCTATCTTTCTTTGTATTGTTCCTAGGCTTTGATCCGCTAGCTTTAGAGAACTGCTTACTCCTGTAGAAGGTGGCATAGAATTGTTAGTGGTCTGTTTATCATGTGGCTTTACCTGTTTTTGTGTTTTATCTTTTGATGTGTCATTGGATTTTGCAAACCTAACTTCCCTAGTCTTGTTAATTGGTGTAACACCAACTAATTTATCACTTACATGTTTCAAACTAGGACATGTAGCACTAACATAAACAAGCAATTCCTGAATTCGTGTAACAAACTTACAAGCAAAGGCTAAGTCACTATCTAAAGGCCATAATTCTCTAGCGTGTTCAACGATTTCATGAAGTATATCAGCATTTTATTGTGTGTATTAAGATAGTCTACATGTGCAACCCTATTATTCTTTATAAGAGTGGAAAGAGGATGAAAATCTAATTTCTACACTTTTGAAGTAATCACATTCGAATTATGCACATTTTGAACACTGTCAACAACGTTCTTTCCTTTTAAGTTCGCAATGTGTTGCTTCAGTTTTTCAATCGAGACATTCTTAGCTTGCAACTGAGCTTGAAGATTATTTATTATGAAAAATTCCTTAAATTCAGGGGCATCTTGATTATGAGATGTTCTCTTAGTTTGAAAACTTTCTTTGCTTTGTTGCAATTTAATTTCAAGAGAAATGCATTGGTTTTCAAGTCGTGAACATCATATCATGCTTTTTAGCAAGCTCAGCCTTAAGCTCGAGAGTCTCATAGTATTATTCCATGAAACTCTTTTCCATGTTCTTATAATTATTCATGGCAGCTAAACAATTAACAACAGTATGCCCAAGATCTTGAGATATAAGCATTTCCATTAAACAATCATTTTCATGTTTCAACAACTCAGATGCAAAATTATCATGCTCAAGAGAATTATTATTTGCAGGTAACACATTGTGAGAATGAATATTAGCATGCATTATAACATTTCACACATCTTGACAGATAAGATGCTCTAAAAGACGATCATTATCAAGGATTAATTCCTTTTTTCAATCTCAAAGTTCTTCATGTCTACTAAATAGTTGGCGAACTCGGTTTCCATTTGATTAAAAAATTCTCTCATGTCTTTAATTTCTTTTTTTAAACCATGATTTAACATTTAAATATACTCTTTCAAAACTTTAGAAAATGCTTTAACATCTTGTTCAAATCCCCCCCCCCCCCCCCTCGGATATACTCAAACCCCTCAAGTTCCTTCATTATGACTAGTTACCTTGGTACGGACAGTTATAACATTATCAAAATTGTTAACATGATCTCTTATTTTGTTAAAACTATCTTTTACCAAACTAATTCTAGGAAGTTCACGAGGAATTTCCTTCTTAATAACTAATTCAGATGGAGCCTGTGGAATTTCCGAAACAGGTTTTGAAATAGGTTACCAAAATGCCTGTTCTACAGAAAGTTGTTTTTGAGGCACAAAATGCTTAAAAAAAATGCTCGAATAGTATATTTAATGCCATATAATCAATAGGGGCAATGTTAACTTTCTTGTCTTTTAAGCTTGGGTCATTTTGTTTAGCTAGCATTTTTAACCTACTCTCTTCAGCCAATCCTAAGGTTTCCTCAGTGTCTGGTACAGACAAAGGATCATGTTGCTTAACAATAGTATGGCTATCATATAAAGTAGGTACTTTTCTTTGAACTTGAGAGAGATATAAAGTATTTTGATAACTAAGTGTTGTTTTGTGACTTTCATCATAAAAAGCTTGAGGTTTTGTTAACATATGCATCGTTTGCATTGACTGACCTAATTTGTAAACCACATTGTCTAAAGCTGTGTTTTTTTTAAATCAATGACTTCATCAAGATATTTATCTTCCTTTTCCTTAGACTCCTTTTTCAAACATGCAACTGTTGTTAATAAATTCTTATGACTTTCAACACTTGCATTGAGTTAAAGTTTTAATGAGTGTATTTGTTTTTCAAAATCCACAACCTTTGCATTTCTGTTAACAATAACCCGTCTTAATTGACCATCAATATACTTTTCTCTATCATTTAAGTTAAATGTTTATCTTTGTTCAAAGATTTTTACTTGTTCTTTATATCTTTCAAGCTCGGCAGTTAAGATCTCATTTATAATTTTATTCTCATGATGCACCTTATTACATTTAGCAACTTGACTAGACATTTCTTCAATGACATAAATTAATAGTTCATCTTGTTATGTAGAAGAACTAGTGTTTTGAACAACCAGAGTTTCAGTTTCATTTAAATATTGTTCATAAGAAATGAGATTACTATAACTTGTTATATCAAAATTTGTTTCAATATCAAAAACTGGTTTTCAGAACACGTGGTCTCTTCACACTTTGATAACTCCGTTATCATTTATTAGATTCGTATCATGAGTTGGTACCTTAGAAAGAACATTTAAGTCATAAGAGGAAAGATTATCCATGAGAATTGCCTTAGCTAAAGGTGCATCATCACAATCAGAATCAAAAGCATCAAGATCATTAGTCTAGAATGCTGTTGGAGATGGAAATTCTTGAGATGCTTAAGCTGGAGCGAATGTGTCCCCATTATCTGCTAAGAAGGCTAATTGTTCTGCATCTAACGTAGCCCCTAATTTTAAAGCTTCAGTTAGCAACATATTCTCCTTAAACAAAGTCGAATTCTTAGGTCTCTTTGGTTTGGTGCATTGTCTAGCCATGTGGCATTCCTCTTGACAGTTGTAACACTTAACCACCCTTGCTTGACATGTTATGTTTGTTCCCCCATTTATGTTAACTCCTTGACATGTAGCATTACTTCATGGCCCACTATTAGCAAACCTCTATTTGTGTCTCCCCTGAACTGTCTGCACAGTAACTCTTCCATCTTGAATGGTTGCTTGATTTCTTAGGTTAGGCGAGGTTCGCAGTTGATTTTTTGTTGGTAGGTAATGAGAAGCAAAAGCTATGCTAATGAATGCCATCGCCTTGTTCAAACTAGATATGAGATCATTAGAAGGAAGAAAGGATGGAACAGTAAGTCCTAAATCTAATTGTGGAAAAGATGCTTGAGCTTGTTGGTGTATAGCAGGTGCTTGATAGGGTTGATGATGAACCAATGGTGAAGGATTAGCAACTTGTGGCTGATATGAAGATTGCTGAACCATATGTACATCATAGGACCATTGTGATGCAGGAGATGAATAATACTTTTGAGCAAGAAGTGAATGCTGTGGATAATACTGAGTTGGGTTCAAAATGAATTAGCAACCAAAGACATCGGATCAAGATATCGTTGCCTCAATAAGCAAACTTCATTTCCATAAGCTTCATGTTGCCTCAAGTAGGCATACAAGTGATCAAAGCTAGTGGAGTATGTATCTCTAGCTAACTTGACATCCGTGGCAGATTTACTCCTTTTAAGTTGAAGATGATTGACAAACTTTGTGTTGACTTGGAGTGGTTGCATTGTCATTCCAATCGTATGCATATCATTAATCAATTTTAAAAACCGCAAGTAATATGAATGAATTGACTCTCCATGTGTAGAAGTAAATGTGTTAAATTCATCATACAGCTTGGATTCCCGTTCTTGCAATGATAACTCTGAACCTTGAATGAGTAGTTTGACTCTATCCCAAATCTGATTTGCATGTTCATTATGATTGACCAAGTTGTAAATGTCTTGAGGTAGACCTTTCAAAACAATGTTTGTTGCATTGATATCAATTGATTCATGAAGCTTTTCTTCATCTATTAGATCAATGTATGTTCGTTCTCTGATCATTATAGAAGTAGTTTCATCTTCGGGTACTATAATTATTCTAAAATGGAAAGGTTTGTTGAGAACTGAATCAACAAGTAGTTTGCCATGTTCCTTACCTTTGATGTATAAGAGCATACGACTTGCCCATGAACTATACTGAGTCTTATCAAGCATAGGAGGACGGTTATCAGCCCCGGCAACAATGACATTTTCTGCTAATGACAAACTCATCTTGAAAATACTTGAAATGTAAAATGAAATGATTAGATCGATTCAGTGATTAATGAGAATTGTGATGAAGTGATGTTGTTATAAGTGATTAAGTCCTTGTTGTTTCACGGGATTTTACAAATCTTGATTAAACTGAGAAAAAAGTGACTATTTCACGGGATTTTACTAATGCAAGACAAATCGTTAAAAATAACCTTTAACTTGAAAATTTTGTATTTCGCATAAAGAACCTTGTACTTATTCCGTAGAACTAAATGACATATTCCGCAGGATTAATCAAAGTGACTTATTCTGCGGGATTGAGTTACTTATTTCGCAGGATTAAGTATGAAGTTATTAGGTCTTGCTTATAAAAATTCTTATTTCGTAGCAAGAACCACCTGTATTACTTATTCCGCAAAATAAATACTAAACATATTTCGCAGAAACAAATTATGTCATATTTTGAAGAAACAAGCAAAACATATCCCGTAGAAAGAATTTATGACATATTCTGCAGGATGAAGAAATGATTTGTTTATGTTTCTGCTTATAGATGACGTATTTCGCAGAAAGAACCACCTGTATTACTTATTCCGCAGCAATAAATATTAGGAATTCCCAGTTTTTAGTAAATGTTATGTCAAACCGAGTCACTCCTCAATTATTGCCTAAAGTTTAGATAGTGCGTGCAAAACCTCATCACGTGATTGCACCTAGCTCATCTAGGTATAGCTCAAATGACATGGTTCATAACCACTACCTAGAGGAAGCTAAAAAAGACACAAGAAAGCCATAGGAATTCAAGACCCAGTGTGATGCCTTCTGCTAGATCACCAAAGCACAGCTAATGGTAGCAAACCAAAACCTAGAATCAATAACCAAAACTCTAGGAATTGGCTTACATTCTATAGACTAGTTTACTTAACACAAAGACTGTGCCATAGCAGAACACTCTAGGAATTCTATAAATTTTTCTGACTCCAAACATTTCTTTTGTTCTACATGTCATAAATGTGTCTTTAATGCAAATCATGATCATTGTGTAACAAAATTCTTGAATGAGGTCAACCCGTAGAGCAAACAAGTGTTGCAAAGAAACCAGAAAGACAGATCCCAAAAGGACATAGGTTTTCAATCAAAAAGACTTCTGTTGTGCATGAGAAAACAATGACTCCTAGATCTTGTCTTAGGTGGAAACCGAACGATTTAAAATCCTCAAACAGTTAGTCTTAGTGGATCCAACTGGAAAGAGTAATCCAGCCTCTAGCACAACCAAGGATGACAATGAGAACCACAAATGGTTCAAATGAAGATATCACTAACCAATATGAATGCGAACAAACTCTTGATGTTAGTGCAGGTACTCTTAACTTAAGTGCAGGTACATCTTTCAATCCTAAAAAGGAAGGACTCAGAGTTTGGTTGCTGAAAAGACTGATATCTCAGAAACCAGGGCTTCAAGGAATTTTGATCAGATGAACACGTTATGACTTCTGATCATAACAGTTTAGAACTCGAAATTCACGACCACAACAATGAACTGTCAGGTTCAAAGTTGGTTCCAAAAGTTGTTCTTCCAGCAGACAAGACAGCTACATCACAACAAGAGTTGGAATTACTATACCACCATCACATAACAATGCTGAGGTCAACATGTAAATATAAAACATATAAAAACAAATACAAAAATATAAAATTTCAAAAAGAAAATACAAAATCAAAAATCAAAAAATGTTTCAAAAAATATTCTTCTCGACATGTTTCTTGGAATCGATTACATTTACGTACCTAGAAATGTTGATTAACATCGACACGGGCGTGTAAATGAAGTTCGAACAGGAGTTTCAAATGCTTTCAAAACATGTCCTTTCTAATTTTCTTTATGACTTGTAATTGCTCTCAAATTGCTGACATGGATAAAATGACTTTGTCATTTTCGGTTTGAATATTTTCAGGCCCTGTCTCATACATAATCTTGTGAACATATTTTTATGTAATGTATCTTTGGTTTAAAGTCAATGTATAAATTTTTTCATGATTTTCGTTAAACTCAAATCCTTTAAAAAATATATACCTTACGCTCACACATACCCTCAATTTTTAGGGGAGCATTTAATACGTTCCCCATTCGGCTTGTGATTAATCAGCATATTTTTTTCCTAGTTTTCCAATATATTCAAATCCATTGGTATCCAAAATATCAACGTGTTTGAAGTTTTTGATAAGGGGAGAAAATGTGATTTAAATATGAAAACTGATAAAAATGTGATTTTGAAGACTCATGTGTATTCTCCTCCCTCCTTGTGCTAAACAGTTTCGATTCATCGATACACATGTTTAGGGGGAGCGTTTTTGAAAATTCAAAAACAATCAAGGTACTACAAGCTTTGATATTTATATCACAAGTACCTGATTGAGTTTTTCAATTGGTTTTATGGCAAGGTGAACTGTACCAAAAAGACCGACCATGTATTTAATTTTATCGGAGTTATAAGGTTGGTAAGGTTAGGTATTAGTTCCCATGATCCAGCCAGAACCGGAGGGATCTACCCAGGGACAATCCACTAGTTAGTGTAGAAGTCCTTAGGTATGACATAAAAAAAGGAGTAAAAGTGAGAATAAGGGAATAGTGCCGACTGAGATGGAGCTAGTACTGGAACAAACCCAACAAGGTACTAGTCATGAAGTCTCGGTAAGCACTGAAGGGGTTAAAGAATGAAAAAGAAATGTAAGGATAAAGGGTGTAAAGAAAGAAGCCCTCCATACACTTAGGCAGAAACCGGGTCAATACATCTGCTGTCAGAATCACAAAGATGATTGCTGACATTGAAGACTGACATCATGGACCTAGTGATGCAATGCACAACCCTCCCTAGCCACTCAGAATCTCTCAAAAGATTTATGTTTCATTTCTCATGGAGACTAAACACGTTATCTATTGACTTTCTCACTCCGACTTAGTTGATATTGAAAAGGTGGCAGTCCGCTCCAGCCTCCGATCACTTAAACCAAAATGCACAATTGAGTCTAGAGCCAAGAGATCATCAATTAATCTCATTAGGACACTATTCCACATTACTTGTTCTTCAGATAATATGAAAACATGGGTTATCATAAGAGTCCTACGCATTATCCTTGTAGTTTTGCCAGAACATCCGAGTGACACTTATGTGTTCACAATAAAGATGGAAATCCTGCTTGAGCCAACATCAAACAAGCTCATGGTAGGTGACTTGTGAGATCCTTAATGGGTTAACCTTGTGACACTGGATATCAAATCAGTACAGATTATGAATTAACTAAAGATTGATGATTTTATAAAAGCTAACACTCCGATGCATCCATAAAAAAAAAACAAAAACACTTTCTCAAGAGATTACGTCGAGAGGCATTTCAAATCAATTTTCCTCTTCAATCGGTAAGATAGTAACTAACCGATTCACTCTTATCGTGTTGTCTGCTTTGAGACGTTCCAATTAAGAGAACAGGCAAGTTAGGTGATTCTGATGTTTATACATTGGAAGATCCGACACTTATACTGGAAATCCTGTCAAGGAGATTCTTCTTAAGATTTGGATCTACTTGATCACAAGCTTCGGTCCTCACTAGATCTGGAGGTTATTCCAACCAAACTCGAGAGAATGACAAAGCCATATTCATCCACAAGCTTTATTGCTAACTGTGTTATTACATGTTCAAGTAAAGATTAAGATGGAGATACCTCGTTCCAGCAGAGTCAAGTTCATAGCCACATGCTCATACTCAAGACTCAATGACTGATAGGTGTAAAATACACATATCCATTTATACCTAAAATAACCCAAATAAACCCAAAACAGACCAAAAAAAGCAAAAATATGCTTGTATTTTGTGTTTTGTGTGTGCAGGTAGGAAAAGTCAAAAATCCAAAGAAACAATCAAAAGCAAGCAAGCACTTGAACACGAGAATCCAGAAAAGACAAAGAAGCCAAGCCTCAGCCAAAGCCTTAGCAAATTTTCATCTCCAAGGGCCATTCTTGCATTTCTCCAAAGTTATTTATAACTTGAGAGAGAAAAGAAATTCAAGGACCAAATATGTAAACTTCCCAAAGATCAACAGTTTTAACTGTCGAAAATAGGCGGGAATCCCTTTTACTATTCATCGTCTCCCCCGTTTTCACCATCATGGTAAAACAAGGGGCAAATAGAAATTAAAGGGTGCGTTGGTCAATTCAAGGAAGCTCAAGCACAAATGCAAGGACAAATTAGTCTAATCAAGGGGATACTTATCCTAGCTCAAGCTCAAAGGCCACGTAATCAATGAAGAAGCACAAATTTAAGTGGGTTTTTGTACTAAAACTCTCACAAAAGAAGCACAAACGTCACATCAAAGAATGCCAGCCTGGCAATCCTCAGGTATCCACAAATTGATCCAACGACTACAATTGATGATCAAATGATTGAAGAAATGAATGGCAGAGATTAAAAGTTTGGAGAGCAAGGCAAGAGGTCCTAGAAGCTTCAGCTTAGCACTATAAAAAGACCTCACTTCTCACACACACCATCTAGGTTTTAGTAGTCGATTTTTAGTTTTTATTAATTTTTAGCTTAAATTCGTAATTTTCTTAAATGTATTTTCCTTTTCTAGTAATGTAATTCAGTTTTCAATTAATGAAATTCAGTCTCAATTTGTCATAAGCTCTTCTTATTTTCAACCTTTAAGCACTCTTAATAAGTCATAATTATACAATAAGCTCAATTAAGCACTTCAGTCTATAAGCTGAAATAGAGCTGTTTGAATTCGATATTAATCTTATCTAAACCTTAAATCAGTTTAATCTATCATGGATCTTATTGAATTTAAGCTTTTGGAAGGGGATCTTACCTTGGAAGAGATCCCAAGGACTTATACTCTAGCTTATTCATAAGCTAGAGAGCTTGTAGCTGCCTTTTTTTTTTTTTTTTTTTAAAAAAAAAATTTTTGGGGGTTCCTTTTGTTTAGCTAAAGGATCAAGTAAGTTTCTCTTTTCACTCTTCTCTAAATTCAGTTTAAATTGCTTAGTTTAGGTTTAATATTGCTTATTTGCTTATTCTCTTGCTTATTAGTGTTTAAATGTCTCTTCTAGTACTTATTAGTTGTTTGTCTTCATCTGTTTTTGCTTAAGTAGTTATAGATCTTTAGTTATTAAATTCTGTCATAAAAACTCATAAAATCCAAAAATATTAGTTTAAATAGTTTAGATCTTAGATTAAAGCTTATTCAGTTGTTCAATCATGATTGCTAAGTTTGATTTAAGCTAGTTTTTATCTGGTATTTAGTACTTGTTAATTCTGTCATAATGGTTAAGTAGTGTTTGGTTTAGTGCACCCTTGATTTTACACTAGCAGTACTAACATAAGTTAGTACTGCTGAGCCTTTACACTACCAGTACTAACTTCCAAGTTAGTACTGCTTTCACAAGTTAGTACTGTTAGCTTAGAATTTCAGTAGGATTAAGTTTAGTTTTAGCTTATTAAGAATTTAGTTTTAGTTTTCATTATTTAGCTTATTTCATAGCTTTCTTAAAAATCAAATTGCATCAGCAGTACTTTAACTTGAAAGTACTGCTGAACTTTTTACACTAGCAGTACTAACCTCAGTTAGTACTGCTGTGTTCTTAGCTTAATTTAGATAAGTAATTTTAGGATTTAGCTTATCAAATTCAGTAGGATTTAAGTTTTCATATAGCTTAATACATTTTAAGTCTTTATTAGCAGTTTCTAGCTTATTTCCTTAGTTTAATTTAGCTGTCAAAAGTCATAAAAACCTGAAAATTCCAAAAACAGTAGGAACTTAAGTAGAGTCTAAATTTGTTAATTCAGCCTTTAAGTCTAGATTTTATAGCTTATTTAGATGGATAATAAGTAGATTGATAAGTTCTTAAAGTTTTAGAATCTAGTTTAGCTTATTAAGGTTTTTAGCTTATTTTAATTGTGTATTTCTTTGCTTATTTCCTGAGTTTGCTTATTTCATGATCAATTTCAGTAGCATAAAAGTAGTTTAAGCTTTAGTTTCTTTTCATTTATAGATTAAGCATATCATAAGCTCTTTAGAACTTCTTTCCTTTTTCATTTTGAACTAGTTTTGAGTTTTTTTACAGCTCATTTTCTAAAACCAAGGGTTAAGCCCTACTTTCTGGTAACAGCTTAAAGATAAGGCTCCTTTGAGCTTATTTTGAGTTTCAGCCCTAAGTAGCCTTTATTAATTTTGTTCCCACTAGCTTCCTTTACAACTTTGCTTCTTTGAGTTTTTTATTTTAAGCTCTTTAAAAATTTCGAAATGCTTTATGGACTTAGTTTGTTGTCGGGATAGATTCTCAGGGTAGAAAGTGTAACTTTTCAATCTTAGTTGTTTTTCAGTTAGTCCCTCCGTTAGTCTGTTAGTTTCTCTGTTAGTCTCTTAGATTTTTGCACCATTAGTCCATTAGTTAAGTTTTAAATTAGTTTATTAAGTTTTAATTAATAATTAGGGTTAAGTTTTAATTAGTTCAATTAAACTTTTATAAAAAGATAAAAATTAGGGCTTTTATTTTTAATAATTTCGGCAATTTTTCTTTATTTAGTGAAATTTTAGGGATTTTAAAATTTGTCTACTTGCTTAATTGTCATTATTTGTTGCTTCTTAATTTCATAGTAATAGCTTTCCAAAATATCTTTGTTCCATTCAAATCAGGATCCGAACGTAAAACGTGGTTTCAATTTCACTAGTCATTGGGGAAACGACCCGGGTGATCATACTTACCCGGTTAAACATACGTATTTTATATTATATTATATATATTTTTGAGAGTGAATTTTATCAAGGGTAACTTGGTAACCTCTTAATTCTCTTTTTAAAAGTATATATATTTATATATAACTAGTTTTCGTGGTAAAAACTACAATCAGTTTTTGGCGGCCGTTGCCGGGACTAGTGTTTACGATTCCTACGTTTTGTGTTTGTTGATTTGGTTTGAAGATCCTTTCGTCCTCGAAAGTTTCATTCTTGTTTTTTAAAAATAAAAAGAAAAAAAAATCAATAAATATAAAAAGTAAAAAATATTTTCCTTTTCTTTTTAGTATAAGTAAAAGATAAAAAAAAAAAAAAAAAACATTAAAAAATTGTTTGTCTTCTAAACAATAAGAATAAAATAAACAAAGTTGGTAAATGAACACCAACAAATAATATTTTCTATGAGATATTATCATTTCAAGTCTCCGGTGGAAACTATGCAATTGTTTCCACATCGTAATCAAAGATTTAACACTTGCTTTATGTGTCTCTATCTCCAACCAGGTAACGGCTCACCTTGAAAAGAAATTTTTCAAGAGCTAGCCGTGAAGTAGATTGATTATATTTTGTTTAAGTCTCTTTCGTGTACCCGTTAAAAAAAAAAATTATGTAAAGTTTTGCTTTTTCAAATTGTTAGTTTTCTTTTTATGCGCACGATCGTACGCAATCTCGAAGAACGTCAACAACATCTTCCGTAGAACCAATTGTTTGAACAAAACGTTGTTTCCAGATGGCCCCGTACAAACGAACGATGCCCAAATTTTCCAAGCACCTATTGAAGGGTATGCAATGATCTATAGTTATCCCCCCCAATCAATGCTAACAAATTTCGAGCTCAAACAACCTTTCATCAATCTTGTGCAAAGAAAATAAGTTCACGGGGTAGACAAGATCCTCAAATCACCTTCGAATTTTTAACAAAGTCACTTCAACGATCAGACATACAGAAGTTTTCGAACACTTCGGTAAGCTTATTGCTTTTTTCCCTTTTTCTCTAGATGGCGAAGACCCGAGATTGGTTAAGACAAGGCACCACCTACATCAATCTCACAATGGTACACCTTGTTACAAAAATCATAACCAAATACTTCCCACCTTCAAAAACCACTTACTATCGGATGAGATCATTACTTAATCAAAAACCCAACTAACCTACAACGAAGCATGGGGAACTTTTAAAGGACTCCCTTCGTCCAATGTCCTCTAACCATGGCTTCTCTGGAACTCCCACCAACTCGTACTTTTTACAATTCTTTAGAATCAAACGATCATGATGCCCAATATGCTGACAGCAGTGCAATTCTTGGACAAAATGCCTCAAGAAGGGTTTAACGATTATTGAAAGCAAGTCAAAAGTTTCGTTATTTCCCGAAGTCGTGCTAACATTTCAAGAGTGAGTACGGATGCTCCTCTTTCTAATTCTTCACCTTCTAATAATTCTTTTGATATGCAACAAATAGCCGCTTCTCTCGAGGATAAGATGACCATCAAGATGAACCAAATGATGAATCAAATGAAAGCTTTAGTTGTTAACCTCCATGCACCCTCAAAGGCATTGAGGAAGTTTGTGTCACTTGTGAACAAATCACCTTTTAATGCATTTCCGTTAACCGAGGTGGAAACGATTTCCCCGTTTTTCATGACAACATCCAAAAATTTCAACAAACCGCAGC
>BQNB010037218.1:0-7500 GCA_026074375.1 Tanacetum coccineum | reverse complement strand
TCACATTGAGCAAGTTTTCGCGGATGCTCTCATTCATATGCCAAAGTTTGCTCCGATGTTCAAAAAGATGCTAAACAACAAAGACAAGTTGATCGAATTAACCAAAACACCGTTAAATGAAAATTGTAGTGCGGTCTTCCTTAAAAAGATTCCAGAAAAGCTAGGTGACCCCGGTCGATTCTCATTCCTTGGATTTTTTCAGAGTTCGATAGTTACTTAGCCCTTGCCGATTTAGGTGCTAGTATCAATCTCATGCCTTTATCCATTTGGAAAAAGCTTCAACTCTCAGGCCTAAACCGAAACAAGAATGGTATTAGAATTAGCCGACCCGAACAATTTCCAAACCAACCGGTGTAGCAGAAAATGTTTTTGTCAAAGTAGGGAAGTTTTACTTTCCCGCTGACTTTGTTGTTCTTGATTTTATAGCCGAAATCCCGAGTACCGTTGATACTCGTATCGACCCTTTCTTAGGACGCTCTGCTTAATCGATGTTTACGAAGGAGAGAATACTCTTAGGAATGATGATCAGGCTTTAACCCTTAAATGTGGTGATGGTCACTACCATTACCTATAACAAATCTCGAATCATGAAGGAGGTTGATCTATCGACTGCTACATGTTGAAGAGTACACACAAGAAGATACTTGGATTTTTCCGATACCGTTGCGTTACAAACAATCCTTCTCTCACTTCGATCCGATTGTCTACTTTTTTATTCATCTCCAACATTCACAGTTAGCTCTTTGATGAATGATTTTCTACTCATTGAGGAAGCCGATCTTTTCATAGCAATCGATGATGAACCAGATATCACCAGTTTTCAATGCTACATACTACGATCCCGAGGGTGACATTCTCATTCTCGAGGCACTTCTCAACAATGATCCATTACCTTCACCAGACCAAGGAGATTATTACCCCGGAATTCAAAAGGATCTTAAGGTTGTTGAACCAAAAGAGTCTTCACATGAACCAAAAGATGAAATTCCCGAAGTCGAGCTTAAAGAGTTACCTCCGCATCTCGAGTATGCGTTCTTAGAGGAAAATAACAAGCTTCCAGTCATAATTTCAAAAGATTTGAGCCAAGAAGAAAAGACCTCACTCATTAATGTT
This sequence comes from Tanacetum coccineum, assembly GCA_026074375.1. Lineage (NCBI taxonomy): Eukaryota > Viridiplantae > Streptophyta > Magnoliopsida > Asterales > Asteraceae > Tanacetum > Tanacetum coccineum. Next base: position 6,387 of record BQNB010037218.1, on the reverse strand, counting down.
CTCAAAAACAGAAAACAAGCAATTGCTTGGAAACTTTCTGATATCCGAGGCATAGATCCAGAATTTTGCTCACACAAAATCCTTTTAGAAGATGATTACCAACCTTTCATCCAACATCAAAGGAGGGTCTACCCTAAAAATCCATACGACGTCATCAAGAACGAAGTAGAAAAACGTCTTGACGCGGATTGCATTTATATCCAATTTTTGGATAGTCCATGGTTAGTCCAGTCCAATGTGTTCCTAAAAAAGGTTATAGACCGTTGTCACAACGAAGAAAATGAGCATGAGGTGCCTACAAGATTAGTCATACGGAGATGGAGAGTTTGCATCGATTATCGAAAGTTAAACGAAGCAACTTGTAAAGACCATTTTCCGTTACCATTCATGGACCAGATGTTAGAGCGATTAGCCGGCAACGAGTTTTATTGTTTCTTAGATGGTTTTTCAGGGTATTTTCAAATCCCAATTGATCCTAAAGATCAAGAGAAAACTACTTTCACGTGCCCATACGGAACTTTCGCGTACCGTCGTATGCCATTCGGTTTGTGCAATGCCAACCCGAACTTTCAACGTTGTATGAATGGCTATTTTTCACGATATGATAGAGAAAACGATGGAGGTTTTTATGGACGATTTTTCAGTTTTTGGAGATTCTTTTTCCTCGTGTCTTGCCAATTTAGATAAAATGCTTAAAAGGTGTGAAGACACCAAATTAGCACTAAATTGGGAAAAGAGCCATTTCATGGTTAAAGAGGGCATTGTTTTAGGACATAAGATCTCTAGAAAAGGAATTGAAGTCGATAAAGCCAAAGTTGATGTAATTTCTAAGCTTCCTCATCCAACAACCGTCAAAGGAATTCGAAGTTTTCTCGGGCATGCGGGATTCTATCGAAGATTTATCAAAGACTTTTCCAAAATCTCTCGACCCATGACCCATCTCTTAGAAAAGAACACTCCTTTCATTTTTTCGGAAGATTGCATTCTAGCCTTTCAAACATTGAAAAAGAAGTTGACCGAAGCTCCAATTCTCATTGCTCCAAATTGGGACCAACCTTTTGAAATCATGTGCGATGCAAGTGATTATGCAATCGGTGCGGTTCTAGGACAGAGAATTGAGAAGCATTTTCGACCAATTCATTATGCAAGTAAGACAATGACTGAAGCAGAATCAAACTACACAACAACCGAAAAAGAAATGCTTGCAGTTGTTTATGCTTTCGAGAAGTTTCGATCATATCTAATCATGAACAAGAGTGTTGTTTACACGGATCACTCCGCATTGAAATATCTCTTCAACAAGAAAGACGCCAAAGCAAGATTGCTTCGATGGGTCTTACTTCTTCAAGGAATTTGATTTTAAGGTTATTGATACTAAGAGGACTGAAAATTATGCAGCTGATCACTCTCAGCTCGTCTTGGAAAAGCCTTACGAAGATACTTATTTTTGATCCAAAAAGAGATTACCGAGGCTTTTCCCTTTAGAGACTTGAAGTGTGTCAACTTCCAAAGACCAAGTACCCCATGGTTTGCCGACCTTTGCTAACTACCACGCGAGAAATCATTAAAAAAGGAATGCAACTCAAGAGAAAAACAAGTTCTTTAAAGATGTAAAACATTATTTTTGGGATGACCCTTTTCTTTTTAAGACTTGTGCGGATCAAATTATCCGAAGGTGTGTAGATGGCAAAGAAGCTCTCGAAATTCTCGAAGCTTGTCATAGTGGACCCACCGGGGGACACTACGGTGCCAACTTTACCGCCAAGAAGATTTTTGATGCCGGTTTCTTTTGGCCCACCATTTATAAGGATGCCTACGAATTTGTCAAAACTTGTGATGCTTGTCAAAGACAAGGCAAAATCTCTCAACATGATGAGATGCCTCAAAATGCAATCCAAGTTTGTGAGATTTTCGATTTATGGGGAATTGATTTTATGGGACCTTTTCCGTCATCTAGGGGTAACAAATATATTCTAGTAGCCGTCGACTATCTTTCCAAGTGGGTTGAAGCAAAAGCGCTCCCCACCAACGATGCTAGGGTAGTTGTTAAGTTCTTAAAATCCCTTTTCTCCTGATTCGGTGCTCCGAGAGCAATCATAAGCGATCGTGGGCCTTTTTGTAACGACAAATTTGATAAAGTTATGTCTAAATATGGTGTCACCCATCGTCTTTCGACTCCTTACCATCCTCAAACGAGTGGTCAAGTTGAAGTCACGAATCGAGGTCTCAAAAGAATTTTAGAGAGGACGGTCGGAGAAAACCGTGCCTCATGGTCAGACAAGTTAGATGATGCATTATGGGCTTTTAGAACCGCTTACAAGACTCCTATTGGATGTACTCCATACAAGTTAGTCTATGGAAAAGCGTGTCACTTACCAGTTGAGCTAGAACACAAAGCATATTGGGCTCTTAAGCATGCCAACTTCGATTTAAAGACCGCAGGCGATCATCGAAAGCTCCAACTCAATGAACTAAGCGAGCTTCGTGATCAAGCTTACGAGAATTCGTTAATCTACAAGGAGAAGACAAAGAAGCTACACGATTCCAAGATAAAGAACCGAATCTTCAATATTGGTGATCAAGTCCTTCTTTACACTCCGATTAAAAGATTTTCCTCCGGAAAGCTCAAGTCCCGTTTGGTCCCGGACCTTTCACAACACTGAAGTTTATCCTATGGCACTGCCAAGTTGCTCTTCATGGCCGACGGTTCTAATTTTAAAGTCAAACTGACACCCGTCTTAAGCACTACTATGAAGAGAGAGATACACCAACCATTGGTTTTATTTCGGACCTCCAGACTTTACCCTACGGACAACAAAAAATTCAGGGATCAGTCGAGCTTGCGACTCGGTGACCAAAAACGAAGAAGGCCGCTTCGTGGGATTTCACCCCAGCTTATCATTTCTATTTTCTCTTATCTAATGTGTTTGTGTTGAGAGAGGCTTGTCTCTTTTCCGATTTCCTCGATGTTTGTTTGTTTGTTTGTTGTGATTTTTTGCAGACTCTCCAACAAATTCAAAAGCCTCTCGGGTCCGTGTTGTTTCCCGTTCTACTCGAGCTTCTCATCCTTTGTGTAATTTAGTTTGGGGGAGATCCATATCCTTCATCGTTAATCGATTACGTTTATCTTGCATACTTCAATCAAACGGCTTTTAGAGTTTTCGTGAGACCCGATTTAAAAACATGAGGACAATGTTTCGTTTAGTCTTGGGGAGGGAATCTAACGATTTGAATGTTTGCTTCTTATTGTTTTTGTTGCTCACGTACACCGTTTTTCCACAAAAATAGCAAAATTTTAAATTTTTTATCAATCATATATAAAAAAAATCTAAAAAAAAAGTGATAAGGACAAAAATGTAGGTTTTCTTACCGTTGGTACGAAAAAGAAGTAAATTTGAACCCGATCGGTAACGTGTAAAGTTCTAGCTTTCTTCCTTAACAAATAATGATGATAGTATGTGCTAGTCTCATGAAGACAATAAATATAGCTAGACTTGAAATCATTAGTAAAATGAAGACTTGTGCTAATCATCAAAGTAATTTAAAATAATGCCGAGTTGGATTTTATATAGGCTAAGTATTTGCAAATAACTTTTGTGAAAATAAGAGTGATAGTGTAAGTTACGAATTAGGATGCAAAACAAAGTTTATTTGGAAAGACTTAAAAGCTTATAAGAAAAACTTGTGATTTTTCTCCCCTAAGCTCCTAAATGATAAATTATACGTGTCTCCTATAATTTTTGCAATTAGAGTTTTACTCTATAAAAAGTCTAAATCAACAATTCAGCAGAAAAAGCTTTATGCGATGAGATCAAAACAATCGTTGGTAAATAAGAATTTTAGTTACGAGATCATACTTTTGGTTTCTAAAACGAATTTTTACTAATAGTAAAAAAATAAAAAAAAAAAAAATAAAAAAATAAAAAAAAAAATAAAAAAAAATCAATGTAGTGAATATAAAGGATGCAAGTTATAAAATCCTTAAGTGTTAATAATTAATATACAAACACCATCGCAATAAAGTATTGTGGCATTTGTCGGTTCGCACCCGATAGTGACATCGAAAGAAAGGATGGCGGATGTATATTTTAGGGTTGATATCATAATAAGTACGGCGAGCTCTTGTCGGAGGTGAGGCCCGTGTGTCGTACGAAAGAAAAGTGATAACAATTCCAAACCTAATAATTAGTGAATAAAAAGTTGCAAAGTTGAAAAATAAATAGTAAAGTTTCATTTCTAAAACAATGTAATTCTTTTTTGAGCAAGGTTGCAAAGTCTACAAGCTTTTATTCATTCGGAAGTTCAATCTTTCTTAGTATTCTCACGATGGGGTTCAACAGCCTTAACACTTACCCGGTGGACGTGTGGATCGCTAGAGAAAAAAAAAGTCAATTAATGGAACAAGTGAACATGATTGTCCTTAGCTAAGGAGGTTTTTGTTTGCTTCGAGTTATGATTCTTCTAAGTGATTAACATATTAGCCCAAAAGGCCCATATGTAAAGCTTGGTCGGATTTCAACTATCTAATATGTGGATTTAATGGTTTAAATTAATTTGAACACACTCACCTTAATATATGATTTATGTCGGGAAGAGGAATTCACAAGTTGTAATTATAAGTAGTCTTAGCATCTTAGTTCGTAATTAGCAGTGATCTTATTTTTAAGCTTAGCATGGGAGAAGTGAAAAATCAGGGATGATGAAGTTAGTCTAATCAAGGGGATACTTATCCTAGCTCAAGCTCAAAGGCCACGTAATCAAAGAAAGAAGCACAAATTGTGATGGGTTTTTGTGCTAATTTACTCACAAAACTAACACAAACGTCACATCAAGAGAATGACACGCTGGCAATCCTCAGGTGTCCACATCTTGATCCAACGTCCTACAATTGATGATCAAATGATTGAAGAAATGATTGGCCAGGATTAAAAGTTTGGTGAGCAAGGCTAGAGGTCCTAGAAGCTTCAGCTGGGCATTATAAATAGGCCTCATCCTCTCATACACCATATCTAGTTTTTCCTTTTTATCTAGGTTTTAGTAGTCGATTTTTAGTTTCTATTAATTTTTAGCTTAAATTCGTAATTTTCTTAAATGTAATTTCCTTTTTCAAGTATTGTAATCAGCTTCTTTAATTAATGAAATTCAGTTTTTAGTGTTTTAAATCTCATTTTCTAAGCTCTCATTTAAAGTCATAAGCTCTCTTAATAAGCCAAAATTATCTCAATAAGCTCATATTAAGCTCTTTCAGTCTATAAGCTGAAATAGAGCTGTTTGAATTCGATATTAATCTTATCTAAACCTTAAATCAGTTTAATCTATCATGGATCTTATTGAATTTAAGCTTTTGGAAGGGGATCTTACCTTGGAAGAGATCCTAAGACTTTACCACTCTAGCTTATTCCATAACTAAGAGCTTTGTAGCTGCCTTAATTGGTTCCTTTTGTTTAGCTAAAGGATCAAGTAAGTTCTCTTTCACTCGTTCTCTAAGATTCAGTTAATTGCTTAGTTTTAGGTTTTATATTGCTATATTTGCATATTCTCTTGCTAATATAAGTGTTTTAAATGACACTTCTAGTTACTTATTAGTTGATTGTTCATCATCTGTTTGTTGCTTAAGTAGATATAGATCCTTTAGTTTATAAGATTCTGTGTCTACTTGTTTAATTGTCATTATTTGTTGCTTCTTAATTTCGTAGTAATAGCTTATCCAAAATATCTTTGTTTCATTCAAATTAGGATCCGAACCTAAACGTGGTTTCAATTTCACTAGTCGTTGGGGAAACGACCCGGGTGATCATACTTGCCCGATCAAACTTACGTATATTATATATATTATATTATTTTTGTAAGTCTTAACTTTTTACCTTGGTTAAAGGTGAATAGTTGGAATTTACCTAAGTAGTATTATTATTATATATTTTATAGGTAAGTAAAACTACGAATCAGGAATTCAAGTAGAATTAAGATTAGTTTTAGCTTATTAAGAATTTAGTTTTAGTTTTCATTATTTAGCTTATTTCATTGCTTATTTTGTTCTTAAAAAACCAAATTGCATCAGCAGTACTTTCACTTGAAAGTACTGCTGAACTTTTTACACTAGCAGTACTAACCTCAGTTAGTACTGCTGTGTTCTTAGCTTTATTTAAATAGGTAATTTTAGGATTTAGCTTATCAAATTCAGTAGGATTTAAGTTTTCATTTAGCTTAATACATTTTTTAATATAGCTTAATACATTTTAAGTCTTAATTTGCAATTTCTAGCTTATTTTCCTAGTTTAATTTAGCTGTCAAAACAAGCCTGAAAAATCCAAAAACAGTACTTAGAATCTTTAGGATCTTAATCAGTTAAATTAGCTTATAAGTCTAGATTTTATAGCTTATTTAGAT
>BQNB010037217.1:0-49593 GCA_026074375.1 Tanacetum coccineum | reverse complement strand
TTTTTCTATCCTTTTGGCATTTTCTGGCTTTTATTTGGCAAAATCCCGGGTATTTTATATGTACAATTAAGCATTTATCAGAGGTTACCGTTGAGGTTAAAACTGTTGAGGGTGTCTTTTATAAATTAAATGGTTACTTCACTTATGGGTTTGCTTAATTCCCTATAAAACCATTTTTGTTCACACAATAATTGTGAGTCCCAAACTGAACAGATATTTACAGCCTGCTAGGGGTGATAGCCAACTTGTATAAATGCAATTTGACTATATAGAAACACTAACTATGAATACTGATTGTATATGCGAAATCTACACAATAGTATTAAGAAGAACAATGAATAAACTAAACTTTGATATTAATCTGTCAAAGTGATTACAGATTACTAACTATGAGATATGATTGTATGAGATGTATGTTGAACTCTTCCTCTAACTATGCCGTGAGGGATCCTTTTATAGACCAAGGATAAACCCTAATATAGGCTTACAAAACGCATAAAAGATAATACATATCTTTTTTTATAATATCTCATACATATCTCATAAACGGTACTAACTATTTTCTACTAATGGTACTAACTAACTGATCAGTACTTAACACTTTGTACTGTCAGTACTAACTATAACTATCTGTACTAAGTATTATCACTAATGATACTAAGTCAGGAATGAATAATTCCCAATAGTATCTCTATATAATGTTTTAAGAATATTTGGTTACAAGTTCTAAATGATATAAATCAAATTATCTAAGGTCGTGTGATTTTATATTTACTAATCAGTAAAAATTATACTTTATACTTGTTTTTCCAGTAGCAATTAAATATAATTACTACTAGTAACTTTTTTATTCTAGTAAGCTACCTCATTAATAGTATTACTACTAATAGAACGGTAAGAGTGAATCAGTGAGTTACTATCTCACCGATTGAAGATAAAATTGATTTGAAAATCAATCGATGTGTCACTAGTTAAAGTGATTTTTGTAACGCATCAAGAGTTTTAAGCTTTTATTAAAATTTATCCTCTGTTAATTCATAATCTGGACCGAATCGATGCCCAGTGTCACAAGTTTGATCCATTAAGGATCTTTACAAGTCACCTACCTAGAGCTTGTTTGATGTTGCTTCAAGCAGGATTTCCATCTTCACTGTGAAATACTTCGTATTACTCGATTGTTCTCGCAATATCACCAAGGAAAAATGCGTAGGACACTTAAGATTAATCCTTGTTTTCCCATAGTGAGTGAAACACAAGTATATTTGAATGGTGTCCTAACGAGATTATTGATGAATCTCATCACTAGACTCAATAGTGCATTTTAGTTTTTTGGTATCGGAGGCTGGAGCGGACTGCCTACCATTTTCAATATCGTCAAACTCAGAGTGAGAGAACGATAGAAATGTATTGATCTTTTGTGAGAAGTGAAACAAGAATCCTTTTGAGGATCTTGAGTGGCTAGGAGGGTTGTGCAGCTATCATTGGGGTCCATGATACTTGTCTCAATGTCAGCAATCAACTAGTTATTCTGACAGCATAAATGTAGTGACCCGTTTCTGCCTAAAAGTTTAAGAAGGGCTGCTTCTTTCACCCTTTTATCTTACATTGCTTTTTCATTTCTTCCAACCCTTCAGTGCTTACCGAGATTTCATTACTAGAACCTTGTTTGGATGTGTTTCGTAATACTAACATCCCATTCCGCAACTATTCCCTTATTCTCACATTACTACTTTTATAATCATATCTAGGACTATTCTACACTAACTAGTGGGATTATCCCTGGTAGAGTCCCTCTGGCTTCGGTGGATTTGATGGATCGGTACCTAACCTTACCATCCTTATAACCTCTGATAAAGTAAATTACATGGGTAGGTCTTAGTGTTTTCCACAATTGCCCATCAAACCATTCGCTCCCCTCAATATGTGCATCGAATTTGAAAGAGTTTAGCACATATAGGAGAGCCTACACTTGAGTTAAAAAATCACATTTTTTATTAGATTTTCATAATTAAGTCACATTTTCTCCCCCGAGCAAAAATTTCAAATCCGTTGAGATTTTTGGTCTCAATTGATTTAAGTTAGGAAAATTTAAGAGAAAGTGTGTCAGGTTTATACAAGTCGATTATGGAACATATGAATACTTAATATATAAGCCTAAGATACAGTTTAAAAACGATATAAGAAAACTACCCTTCATTTGGTTCTTTTCAGCAGTCGGTAGTCTCCTTCTTTGATCCTTCTACCAACAAAGCTTTCGAGATTCTGTAAGATACGTCTTGTCTTAAGATGTTTCTGTATGGAAAACATAAACTCCTTGCTTCTGTCGACGTCTTTCTTCGTCCAAAACCGTGTATCCAAACCCGGATTCATCCTGTTGACTCTGTAATCCAATGCTTCATCAATCTGTTGTAGAGTATCGTCACTGAACTTGTGGATTTCATTGAACTCGACGCGGAAATCATCTGAACCCCATATTTGTCCCTAAATGTGACGGCCCTTGGAGAGTCAATTACTGTGAAGTCATGCTTGTACTCAAATCCCTTGGCATCCCATCGAGGTTTGGCGAGGTTTAACTGCGTCTGGTAGCTCTTAATCCCCAACTGGAAGTCTTATACGCGTTGTCTGATAACCAAGTTTCTGGTCCATAAGTTGACAGCAGTAGTGAGAATCTTTTTTCTTAGGTAGAGATGTTTTAAGTGACCTTTAAAGACTTCAACAAGTACATATCTTCAAAGTTACTAAGGATACAGGTTATTTTTGAAGTCCCTTTCCGCGATGACATATCTCTGAGATCAGCCTTACAAGGACAATCATCTTCATGTAATATACCAATACATTGCGAAGAACATCAATTCAGACAACAACTTAAGATACGCATATGGTCCTAACAGCCTGCGCCGGGCCTTCAGATTGTGTGTCAATCAATGTAGAACGTTGTCTTTGAAAACCACCAGTGAGATATACCATACATCGTAGCGACGTCATACTTGCATTCTTCTTCAATCCACATCTGATCCAGTACCATTTGCTCTAAGCCAACATCAGGATAGTAGGCAGCCTTCATCTTCGAGATTGACAAGGCAGGCCTGCCCATCTTGCGACCGCACCATAGATATTCCAAGTTTTTGTTGAAGAAGAAGTCCGATTGTATTATGACATGACCCGGATCACCACCCAGTGGTAGTGGTTTGCTGACATTATACCTGAGGATTACATCATCCACTTGATCGGTGAGAAGTTTGTGGCATTCTTCCATTCGGAACTAGATATGAACTACGCGGGATGAAAGACTGAAAATTTCGTATGCAGGGCCATTCAGGTCTTTTGGAGTAAGTTTAGAGATTCCTTGCTTTTTGCAATACCAGTCCATAATTGTTGCCATATCACCAATCTGAGCAAGTAGTGAGTTCGCTGGTGGAGGTGTATAGGTAGACTTCAGAAGCAAAGGCCCTAGTTGTTCATTGGACGGTCCAAGTTAGATGATGAATAGACCAGGCAGGTTTTCAGTGTAGCATCATGTCTTCAGTGAAGGCTTCCACCCACTCTTGCCTTAAGTTTACAGTGTGAATATGATCACAACCAACGGCTTCAACACTATATAAGTATGGCTGTTCATACTGCAGCGAATCGTCATCCATATGAAGTTCTTCAGGAATTGGTGAGACAGACGGCTTAATTCTGGTGTTAGTCATTGTCCAAGTTGTATATTCAGCTGAAGCAGCTATCTTTGAGGAGCTTGGGGCAGCGGTGCTTAGAGACTGACCACCCTGATTGTTAGATGGAGGTGGAAGAGGAGGTGGTGATTGAGACGACCCAGAAGTGCCAGAGGCTCCTGAAGTTCTAGAGGGACTTGCTGGTGGTGGAGGAGGAGGTAGAGGATGAGGTGGAGACCCAGATGGTGTTTTAGATGAGCCCTGTCTCTTTTTCTTCTTTTTCCTTGCTTTAGCCAAGTCAGACAGGAGCTGGTCACGGTTATCTCGGGCCATAGACTTCTCTAGAGCCTCGTACAGCATCATGTGATCTTCATGAGTTTGGTAGGATTTGGATTCCCACATTCGGTTGTGAAGAATTTCGTTCATATCAGCTTCTGGTAAGGTCTCTAAGCGATCACTGAGTGGTGCCTTGCATACCCAGTCAACAGCATCCATAACTATTTCATCCACAGCTTTGCGCACTTGATTGGGAATATCTTGATTCTCCAACCTGTACAGTCTGGACCCATGTTTGTCTAATCTTTCCTCTAGGGCTTGGTTTGCATCCACTAAATCCGCGATATGTTGTTCGAATTCTCCAATGTGCTTTAGTAAGGTGGGATCTGATGGACCTTGTTGAGGTTGAGGTGGTAGAGGAAGCGTTGTTATTGTCGTTGTTGTTGTTGGAGTTGCGGTTGCGGTGGTTGGTAGTGGCCGATGAAAATTGAGAGAATTGGGTCTAGACACGAGATCAATCACCGGTGATGTCATAGGAGGGATAGAAGAGGTGTCTTGATGGATTATGATGGACACTATTGATACACAGCCTTATGTATCTTCTGTTGTCTTCCTCATTATCGGCCTTCTAAGGGTTTATCCATTGAAGAATTGATAGCCAAAGCTGAAGTCTTGTGCTAAGTGTTGTAGAGGAAGACGAAGTCTTGTTAAGAAGCTCTGGCAAGCCCCCTCGGGAATCACTGGTTCGTCAACCATCAACTTAAGATTCTCCTGAACGTTAGGGTATGCAGTGGCGGTGAACTCTTCATCCATTTATCCAGGTTGTGGTTGACTTGTAGCGTCAGTGTCGTCACATCCTGTGTCGTTCCAGGTTTGGTCCACATGAACATCCTAGAGTGATAGAGGTTGAGACTCTGCAATATCATCAGGGTTTGGTTCAGCCTGGCCTTTATCCTATATACCAGGGTCTGGTCCAGCCCGGCCTTCATCTTGATCACCACACTTGCTACGGGTAGTCATTCCTCATCTGATTCCGCTCACATAAGTCAAGCCCAGTTCAACATATAGATACGAGGATTCGTCATGACCCGAGGGTTCAGTTGGTGCGGAAGTACGTCTCTGAAAGATGTATTATTTAGCTTGGCTCTTTTTCTTTGGAGTTTGAAGATTGAGTAGAACCTGAGCAGCTTGCTCCACACCGACTTTCTCCTTTCCCTTTCCCTATACTTTTGGAAGTGGTTGAAACTTTCCAGTGTTAGTTTCCCTGAACACCACAGGAGGAAGAGGACCCCGAGGTGCACCGTGAGCAAGCCTTTTCAGACTTCTCAATAAGCCCTTTGCGTATCACCTCAAGTCACCACACCCAGTTCAGTCAATGGAATACCCTCATCAACAAACTCATCGACCAACTGCTGAGATCTCTTAAGAGTTCACTTCTTTACCACCTTCCCAGCTTTAGCTCGTTTGGCTGGCGGTGTTACTTCAGTGGTTTCCTTAGCCTGCTTTTGTTTCTTCTCCTTAGGCTTGGTTGGTGCTGGTTGAGGTTTCTTGGTTGCTGCTTTAGGTGCTATGGGTTTAGCTTGCTTGGTTACCTTGGGTTTGGTCGATTTTGCAGGTTTTGGTGCACGAGAGTCAGGATCACTAACTTCTTCACCAGCAAGATATCTTTGATGCTTGGCACTTTCTCCAGGCACACACAACATAGTAGTGCTGCTCCTCGAATGTCATCAGTGATGATTCATTCAGAATAAAGGCAGAGCGCGCGCGCGTCGCAGAGCCGCGAGAGAGTGGTTCCCTTAGCACTGAATTTGAGATATCCCAGAATAGGTTCTTCAGTAGGCAAATGAAGGGGAGACTCTGGTCTTGGATGGAACTTGTGCTTGCATTGCAGATGAAAGATATCAGTTTGGTGAACCTCATACTTGGGATCACAATGAGAGTGGCTTTCTTCTTTCCCTGAGTATGTTGTACCAGATTATTTTTGTCTTCCTTGAAAGTATGGATGGATTAAGTGAATTCTTCCCACATCCTTTCCGCATAATCGATATGAGGTCGATTGATGATGCCCTAAAGAATCTGCAACACTGGAGCTCTTGCCTTTCAATACCCAGAAGTCTTTCCCGTAAGGCACAGATTAATGATTGTCGTGAGTGCTCTCCACGGTTGGAACATGTCATTAGTTACGACATTAGATAAGTGTTTGACTTCTTTTGGATAACCTAGATCATTGACAAAGTTGATAAGAGTATCCTGAGTTGGAGGGGAATAAAAAGCCTTGTTGTTGTTGACTGGCGTGATCCGAAGAGCATCTCTGAGTGTGTCTTTAGTGAGGTTGAACCATTGCTCATCCAGTTGACACTTGTAACCCCCGGCGATTCTGTCATAGCAAATAGTATCCCAGAACTGCTGAATATAGATAGCTGGTATTGTCGAAGAGGCGGTAAACGCCACACTTATTTATTACTAAATCTAAACTAATATAATATTATTATTACTAGGATAAGCATGGGTTGTCACCCACGAAACGCTTATTTATTAACGAGTCGCTAGCTTGACTCGCCCCCGAATTGCTTTGTTCATAGGGGATAGAAATGGAGATACGGGATATCTAAAAAAGAGATGTCCCCTCCATAGAAGAATGGGAGAATCTTCATCGGGCTTTCATTTAAAATATTCGGATAACCATTAACGATTTGGAAAGATTCATAGTTCTGATGAGATAATCCCAGAGTAAGAGAGTGAACTCCTTTTGAAGTAAGTATCCCGAGATTGAAAACTTTGTCCTCATTTTTAGGTGAAAATAAGAGTAAAGTCTCAGTCCCGGGTAATCCATAATGAAAAGGGAGTTCACAATCAGAGGGGATAGTGATGTGTCGTTGTGTGGTGTATATTTTATTGTTTCAAGTTTTAAATTTATATTTTGCCGACTCAACAAAAAACAACACTTTAACGGGCAGTGTACCCGATCAGTAGTAGTTTCATGGTAAGTAGGGTGTCGATCACTGAGAGCGAGGTTAAATCTATCAATTTAATTAATATCTTGGTTATCTAATCTATGTTAATTCTATTCTAATCCTATGTTAAACCTATGTTAGTCTAAATCCTAATTCTAACGGGAAAATGGGGGTTTTCAGCCTGAGAGACTGGCACGGTTTGGTTGGTGACTACAATCAATTCAAGACACTGTTACCCACGCAAGCTAATAGACAAAAGATAAAAGAGCGATCGAACCTTATATAAGAAAACTGTATTAACCATTATTAATCCGATTAGAACGTTGGTTTGTTTATTAAGTGCAATGATTTCTTCTCTCGAGGTGGCATATCATTCTTAAGACTTATGCGTAGTATTTTGAAAGGCTTAAGGCGCACTAAGGCGCAAAGTGCTTATGGAGCCTTGAGGCGAGGCGCAGATCAAGGCGCGGGCTTCATGAATACGAGTCGCATTAAACCGAAGTAAATTATAATAGTTTATGCGAAAATTTATGATTAATGATGACTTAAAATAACACTACAATAATTAAGTATCTAACAAATATTGAATATTAAACCAAAATATCAAGCAATGTATACACTATACAAAGCATGACGAATTACGTATCTCATGCTAAATAGAGAGATGAGTCCTGTATGTGCATGATGCTTGAATTGAACGAAACCAAACACATCAAATTGATTGACTATTTATATTTTCTAGGTATTTCAAAGTAAATAAATTATTAACAATATAGGCGATGAATGGGTAAAATCTAAAAGAAAGTTTCAAAATCCGTCACCTTTCCTAGGCGCCCAGCCTGGCACAAGAGATCTAATCCCAAGGCTCTTCGCTTTTTTGTGAGCCTTGTGCATGTGCTAGCCTCGATCTAAAAAAAATCCCTAAGCTAGAGCCTTAGAGCCTTGGAGCCTAGGCGCGCCTTAAGGCGCGCTTTTTAAAACTATGTTTAGGCGTTGTATCATCTTAAGACCTAGACACATTAATTCTGTCACAATTAAAGCATCCGCATAAAGCATCCTTATTTGTTGATTATAATCTATCTTAGGGATTAAAGCAATGGTAATCTTGTTAAACCCTAGCTCATAGAGACTTTACCAACTTACCGCTTAAATGGGCAATCTATACACTAGTAGTCACGTAGTCCAACTATCCTAATGGAATCAGATCGATATTTGTTTTTGAATTTATTCTAGGTCACCTGCTGTCAACACGATCAATAAAACCACAGCAATATCCATTAACAAGTTAGAGCCCGAAGCGAATCCTAGACAAACAACATAGAAGGACAATACTTTGTATAACTATTACTTTTAGATGTAAAAATTACTAAATGGAGAGCTATCCAAGACTCTAATCCCGCTTGGTCCCACTGCTAGATCCATTTGATATAGGTCACATAAAAAGACGCGTAAACAATATAAATTGATAAACTTAAACCAAGGCACATCAATGATTAAATCAAGGAATCGATATAAACAAATACCAAACATTACTAAGGTAATCCGAGAATCTTCATAAAATTGGAGCTATACCCAAGGTATTACCTTTAAAAAAACTGTCATAATAAATACAAGAGTAATAATTTAGCCAATGTAAACTAACCGAGTTAACGAATGATACCAAAAACTGAACGATTACTAAGTATATGGAATTACACGATGACTCCTATGAAATTGAATACGTTCAACGAACTTTTCTACTCTTGTTCTCCTCTGAAAAACGTACTTTTTGTGGTTTAGGTATCGAGAATATGATTTAGCACACTTAAAACTCGTTTTTGAGTTTTCTATTTATAAGGTTTGGAAGTCGGTTGGATACGGCGTATCCATGTATTGGATACTGCGTATTGGGGATTTCTTGGAGTAGGGACCACGTTTGATATCTTCCAGCATATTACATTGATTCCATATCTTGAATACGGCGTATTGAGTCCTCTGGATACGGATTATTTTTAAACAAATATTTTGACCAAGATTTCAGAAGGAGTGACGTTTTAATTTGCATTTCGCCAATTAAAAATGCTTAAAATACTTTGGATGAAGTAATTAAGTTGTCACGACATGGAATGGAGCAACAAATATAATCGAGACTAAATTAAAAGAAGAGATCGATTTACAGAATGTGTTCCATCATTCCTAAACCATGACGAAGATAATTAAACGATTCATGTTTAAGAGGTTTAGTGAGGATGTCGGCGATGTTATCTTCGGATGAGACTTTTTTGATGAAGATATGTCATTTTTGGACATTGTCTTGAAGGAAATGGTGATGAATTTCAATGTGTTTAGTCCGCGAGTGTTGCATCGGGTTTTTGCTAAGGTCAACCGTGCCTTTGTTGTCGCACATGATCGGGACATCGTAGATTCAAATGTCGTAGTCGATAAGAGCTTGTTTCATCCATAGTGATTGTTGACATGCCTTTCTGGCGCTTACGTATTCGGCTTCGGTCGTGGATATAGCAAGAGCAATTTGTTTCTTTGAGAGCCACGATGTTAGACAACATCCTATGAACATATAAATATCGCTAGTGCTTTTTCGGTCCACATAATCTCCCGCATGATAAAAGTCGGCATATACTATGGTTTCTATATCGGTCCCCTTAGGATACCATAATTCTAAGTACGTAGTGCCTTTAATGTATCAGAAGATACGCTTAACCGCTTCAAGATGAGAGGTTTTAGGATCCTCTTGGAAGCGTGCACAAAGGCAGACACTAAACATGATATCGGGCCTACTTGCCGTTAGGTATAATAAACTACCTATCATGCCTCGATACTTGGTACTATCTACCGACTCACATTCTTCGTCTTTCGTGAGTTTCGTATCCGAGGACATGGGTGTTTTCATTGGTTTAGAATCTTCTAAGCCAAATTTCTTAAGCATTTCTTTAATATATTTAGATTGATTAAAGAAGTTACCATCTTCCATTTGTTTTATTTGTAATCCAAGGAAGAAGTTAAGTTCACCCATCATGCTCATCTCGAACTCATCATGCATGATCTTGGCAAAGTCATCACACATTTCTTGACAAGTCGAACCGAATATAATGTCGTCGACATATATTTGAACAATGATGAGATTTGAACTTTTCTTCTTTGTAAAAAGTGTGTTATCTACCATTCCCATGTTGTACTCATGTTTAATAAGAAAAGCTTTTAATCTATCATACCAAGCTTTAGGAGCTTGTTTAAGACCATATAAAGCTTTCTTGAGTTTATAAACATGATTAGGTTTTTCAGAATCAATAAATCCCATAGGTTGTGCCATGTATACCTCCTTATTGTTAAAACCATTTAGGAATGCACTTTTTACGTCTATTTGGAAAAGCTTAAAGTCTAAGGCACAACCATAGGCTAACAAAATTCTAATGGACTCTAATCTAGCTACTGGGGCATAAGTTTCATCATAATCGATGCCCTCTTGTTGATTATATCATTGGGCGACTAACCTAGCCTTATTACGAGATACAACACTATTCTCATCTAACTTATTTCTATATACCCACTTAGTTCCTATGATTGTCGTACTCTTAGGGTGTGATACTAACTCCCAAACATCATTTGTAATGAATTAATTTAATTCTTCTTGCATTGCAACTATCCAACTTTCATCCTTTAAGGCTTTATTCACATTCTTAAGTTCTATAGTTAAGACCTAAGTGTTCTTTGGTTAAGGCTTCCTATGACGTTGCCTAATGGATGGTTCTTAGATTCCTTAATGTTGACAATTTCATCAACTTCTAAAGTTTCATCCTCAATGTTATTTTCTAGGTTTTTCTTTTCGGTAATTAATTCTTGATTAATTAACCCTTTTAAATATAAATATATAAATATATAATACTTATACATATATAATAAGGATAATTATCAAGAAAATCAATGAAACCGGAAGTAGTATGTGTGAGTCCCAAACAGAACAGATCTTTGCAGCCTGCTAAGGGTGATATCCAACTTGTATAAATACAGATTAACTCTATAGAAACACTGACTATGAATACTAATTGTATATGCGAAATCTACACAATAGTATTAAGAAGAACAATGAATAAACTAAACTTTGATTTCTATTAATCTGTTAAAGTGATTACAGATTACTAACTATGAGATATGATTGTATGAGATGTATATTGAACTGATATCTCTAACTATGCCATAAGGGTTCCTTTTATAGACCAAGGATAAACCCTAACAGGCTTACAAAATGCATAAAAGATAATACATATCTTTTCCTATAATATCTCATACATATCTCTTAAACGGTACTAACTATTTTCTACTAATGGTACTAACTAACTGATCAGTACTTAACACTTTGTACTGTCAGTACTAACTATAACTATCGGTACTAAGTATTATCACTAACGGTACTAAGTCAGGAATGAATAATTCCCAACAATCCTCCCCTAAACATGATTGTTGAACTCTTTTAACTTCATGTTTCTTCAAGTTAATCTTCTTAAGTTCTTGGAGGATGTATCCAAACACTCTAACACATCTTGATCTTTAATAATCTTTCCATCTTTATCAGCAACTTTGTCTTTTTAGCAACACTGCAACATCTTTTCAGCAACATTCCAACTAAGTTGGCTTTGTAGTTTTTGGCAAACTACCAGCCATAAACGGATTTGATGTTCCTTTACCAGTAGCCGTTTGCTCTGGGATAGTTAACTCTTTATTTGAAAAATATGGTGAGTTAATTACCATACAGTTTTTGGTAAACTGTCAACCATCAACGGAATTGATTTGTCTTTACCAAATACCGTTTGCTTTTGGACTAGCCAATGCTTCATTGCCATAACATGGTGCATTGATAAACCATATAGTTTTTAGCAAACTATCAGCTATCAACAGATTTGAGTAGTCTTTACCAAGAACTGTTTGATCTTAGACTAGCCAACTCTTCACCATGAAGTAAGGTGAGTTGAAAACCCTACAATTTTTGGTAAATTGTCAACCATAAACAGATTTGAGAAGTCTTTACCATAAGCCGTTTGCTTATGGACTAGCAAAGATCTTATGCCTATTAAGCATGGTGAATTGATGACCATTTGTTGTGTGGTGGTTAGCCAACACTCAAACCCTTCTCAAGTCCATTAACAACATTACTCTTCATTAATCTGTTTCTTAATGAATCTTATCAAATCAAGGGCAACAATATTTTCTCTTTCAACTTCCAATCCCAGATCAAGCATTCTTTGCAATAAATCCTTTGAAAAAGGATATATTCTTTCAACTAACATATGAATGACTATCCCATCTTCAAGCTCCAATACTCCACAAGCTTCATACAATCTCCAAGTGATGATCTTCCAATCTTGTTGATTACTCTAGAAATCACTTTGATCATTTTCTTCAGTTGAGGATTCCATCATTATCTTCAAGTCTCCCCAAAGAATCAACTCAAATCCTTCTAATGTAATTTCTGAGTACTGTTCCAACATCAATTCATACAAGTGAAATAAATCTTGCCTATCAAATATATGAAGTATCTCCATCAGATAGTTGAATGCCCTGAAGTTCCCATTGGCTCTGTATATAACAAGATAGTCTCCATCTGGTGATGACACCTTGTCCAATCTAGCAATGACAGATTTCTTCTCCATTATCTCACTATCTATGGTACCTTCAAATATAACAATCTTTAGGCACTTTCTATGTTCATCATCACTATCAACATCTGACTATTTTCTTGGCTTTTTCCTTGCAATCATTTTGATATGACCCCCTTTCCTCTTCTTTGTACCCTGCTCTGTCACTTCTACCTTAGCAGGTACCTGTGCTGTGTCTTCTTCCTTTAATCTCTTCTGATCAGTGTCTTTTACTCCTTTATTCATCTCCTTAATCTTTCTCTCATCCTCAGTGGAACCAACAACAGTGAAACTTTCATCAAACCTCTTCACTTTCTCATACAAAGCTTGTATTTCTTCAAAAGTTTTGCTCTTCAGGTCTGAGTGTTTCTTGTTTCCAACATGCTTTAAATAAGTCATCATCTGATTCCTTAACTGAGTTCTTGTAGGAGGTTTGTTTCTGATTGCAATAGCTCTTTGTTCTGCAAGAAATCTTCTTTGAGCTGCAATTGTATCATGAAGGAACTTTGCTCTTTCTTCTACAGTGAACTGCTCTCTCTCTCTTCATCTTGAAGTCTTAGAGCTAGAAGTCTATCAGCTTCAATTCTTGCTTGAATAAAGTCATATTCATCTGAAAGAGCAGTCTTTGTAGCTTCTTCCTCAGCTAATCTTTTTCTTTCTTCTTCTGTTTCCCAATCCTCTTGCAACTTTCTAGCCATCTCTTCATCCCTAGCAAGTTGCTTAAACTTCTTTTCAGCTTCAGGAATATCCTCAGATTCAGTATCAGACTCATCTTCCTCTTCAATTTTCTTTTTCCCTTTATCTTTTGGATCAATCTTTGGAAGAGGCTTTAAAGTCAATAGTGATCTAGTTGAAGTAGGCCTAGGTCTCTCAGTCTCTTCAACATCCTTAAGCTCAACTCCTTTCTCCTTTTCTCTTGAAACTGCTTTGGCTTGGCTCATGTTGAGAAGAACCTGAGCAATAGTTTCATCATCTTTAAACATTGTAGGATCGGTTGTTGAAGTGATTGGAGTAGCACTTCTTGCTTCAGTTCGATCATCAGTACCTTCATCTAGGCTAACGGTACTATCTTTGTCCTTGTCGGTACCTTCTTCCTCCTTATCGGTACTATCTTTTGATCTGTCAGTACTAACTTTTGATCTGTCAGTACTAACTTTTTCTTTGTCAGTACTAACTACATCTTCAGTACTAACTGCATCTTCAGTACCCTCTTTCTCTGCATTCACTCCATTTCTTGTCCTCCCCACATCTTGAGCATCCTCAGTGTCCATATTATCAATTTCATCATCATCAAGCTCATCAAACAATGGATCTTTATGGACTGAAGGTTCAGCTTTGGCAGACTTCCTCCCCTGTTTGGATACAGACTCCTTTTGCATCCAGTTTGACTTCAAGGATTTCTTTCCTGCCAATCTTTGCTTCAAGGATACACTCTTCATCCAAGCTCTGTGGTGTGTAATAACAGGTTTGGCTTGCTTCTTGAGCTTCTTGATCTGTGCCTTCAAGTGTTTAATTTCCTTTGCTTGATCTGTAACCTGTGTACACAAAGAGATACAAAGATCATAGACACTTTGGAGTGTCATGTCACCCTCATTCCCTGAAAGGGATTTATCACTGGATGACTGACCTCCATGATTCCCACCAGAAACCTCTGGAATGGAATCAGGAATATGAGGAGTAGGTGAAGGTCTAGGTGATGGGTCAGACTGAGGCTCAATATTGGCTTCACTTGGGTGAGGAGGAGAGGGTGTAGGTTGTGGTTCAGATGGTCTCTCTGAAGTAGCACCCTCATCCTCAGTAGATTGTACCAACATAGAAGCAAATAAAGGTGTGACTTTCCCCGAAAAATGTTTACCCTTTTTAACCATAAAGGAGAAAACTTTACTTGTCAAAGCATTTACAGGAAAATGATCTAAAGGTACTGGTACATTCACTAGCTGTTTATCCAAAAAGATTGAAATAAAACGTGGATACATTACAAACTTCTTCTTTGCATCTAAATGTCTAAGCATACCATCAAAAATTAATTTAGAAAAATTATATTTCTGATTAGATGTTAAGCAAATGACAGCAGTGGCAATGTTAGTGGGAATTTGATCCCAAGAGGTGCTTTTTGAGCTAATACAATGATTCATTGTATGAAATAGAAACCTCCATTGGGGTGAAAACAAAGCTTTATTAAATGTTAACACAGTTAAATCCCCCTCATACCCCATGAGCTGTATAGCATCAAATATAGCCTGATTAGGTAGAGAATCTATCCCATCAGCATCATCAAAAAGAAGGTCACTTCTTATGGATGCTTCAGAGATAGACACAGGCTTGCCAGCTACTTTGGATAATGTACCTTAAATTATTGATTATTTTTTTTTGGGATTTAGCAGACATCCAAAACTGTTCAAAGTCAAATGTAGTAAGACTACTGACTTGACTTACAAGTGAAGCATGATAAATGGACTTCCTACAAGAAATTAATAACCTCATGAAACTCTGCATTCCCTTCAGTCTTCTCTAAATAAGGAACCATATTGTGCTTAGGCCATGATTCAAGAACAATAAGCCAAAATGTGGTTGAATTAGTGATCCGTCGTGAGAGAGAGATTAGGGCTTGTATTGATGAAAGTATTTGGAGTAGTGATTACTAAGTGAACGTGTGCAATTGAGATAGTTTTAATATAGAGGTTAGGAAACCTAAAATCAATGAAACTTCTTTCAATTTACACTTTTGTATCCCTTGGCGGTATTTCTTCAACGTCTCATAGCGGTACTAACTTTGCCCAACGGTATTAACTTTGCACTGTCGGTACTAACTTGTGCCAACCAAAAAATGAACAAGTTTGGCAACAACAATACTTCAATACCGTCTGAATCTCTTCCAATGACTCTTGATAACCCAATTAACTTCTTGAAATTCGTCACTGATGGTTAAAAATGCTTCTGCACCTAAACAAACAAAACCATGTCATACAAAAATATACAACAAAATCATATTGCCTCCCCTTAACTAATGCAACTTATGGATTGATCATTCCAATAGTAACAACCAAAAACTGGAACCTACTAACATCAAATGCCTTGGTTAGAAGATCAGCTACATTGTCATCAGTGTGGATTTTAAGCACTTGTATAATTTTCTTCTCATAAGCATCCCTGATGAAGTGATGCGTAATTGCAATATGCTTTATTTTGGAGTGATATACTGGATTCTTGACAATGCATATTGTACTTTCATTATCAATGTAGATCTTGGTGTTCATGAAATTAAACCCATAGGCTAACATTTGATTTTGAATCCAAAAACTTGCCCATACAATTGCACAGCAGCAACATATTCTGCCTCATAGTAGAAATTAGCCAAAGGTCTGCTTTTTGTATTGCCAAGAAATAAGACCTCCTGCCAAGGAATTTGACAACCTCATTGTTGTGGATTTCCTGTCAAGATTTTCCCAGCATAACTCACTATCTGAGTAAGGCTTTCCAGGTCAAATGAGGAACACTCTAGGATACCATAGGTCCCAGTTTGGGTTGCCCTTTAGATACCTACAGATTTCTCTTAACACACTAGATGGGAAGTCTTTGGAGTGACCTATACCAAACAAGCACAGACTATTACAAAAATAATACAGGCCTAGAAAAAGCAGTCCAATACCATTTTTAAAAGAACCATCATGGATCTATAAAGATTTACATCCATATCGATGGGCTTCCCTCATCCTTGACTAACGGCTCATGGGTCTCAATTGGTGTACTGTAGCAGACTTAATACAACATAGACAATGTCAAACTTTCTTCAGGATTTCTGCAACAACTTATTTTGACAAAGAAATCTTGGTGTGATGAATTTGAGGCCTTAATGCAGAGTAGATTTCAGATGAGCTCTATGGGAGAGCTCACTTTCTTTCTTGGATTACAAGTCAAACAGAAAGAAGATGGTATCTTTATAAGTCAGGATAAGTATGTTGCAGAAATCCTGAAGAAGTTTGACTTTGTCAGTGTTAAGACTGCTAGTACACCAATTAAGACCCAGAAGCCTTTAGTCAAGGATGAGGAAGCCAGTGATGTGGATGTACATCTTTATAGATCCATGATTGGTTCTTTAATGTACTTGACTGCTTCTAGGCCTGATATTATGTTTGCAGTCTGTGCTTGTTCTAGGTTTCAGGTCACTCCAAAGACCTCCCATCTAAGTGCTGTTAAGAGAATCTTTAGGTATCTAAAGGGCAAACCAAAACTGGGCCTTTGGTATCCTAGAGTGTCCTCATTTGACCTGGAAGCCTACTCAGATAGTGATTATGCTAGAGCAAATCTTGACAGGAAATCCACAACAGGAGGTTGTCAATTTCTTGGCAGGAGACTTATTTCTTGGCAATGCAAAAAGCAGACAATTATGGCTACTTCTACTACAGAGGCAGAATATGTTGCTGCTGCATTGATAAAGATCTACATTGATAATGAAAGTACAATATGCATTGCCAAGAATCTAGTATATCACTCTAAAACAAAGCATATTGCCATTAGGCATCACTTCATAAGGGATGCTTATGAGAAGAAACTTATACAGGTGCTTAAAATCCACACTGATGATAATGTAGCTGATCTTCTAACCAAGGCATTTGATGTTAGTAGGTTCCAGTTCTTGGTTGTTACTATTGGGATGATCAATCCATAAGCTGCATTAGTTAAGGGGAGGCAATATGATTTGTTGTATAGTTTGTATGAAGTGTTTAGTGTGCAGAAGCATTTTTAACCATCAATGATGAATTTTAAGAAGTTAATTGGGTTTTCAAGAGTCATTGGGAAGAGATAAAGACGGTATTGAAGTATTGTTGTTGCCAAACTTGTTCATTTTTTATTGGCACAAGTTAGTACCGACAGTGCAAAGTTAGTACCGTTGGGCAAAGATAGTACCGCTATAGAGACGTTGAAGAAAATACCGCCAAGGGTACAAAGTGTAAATTGAAACGGTTTCATTGATTTTAGGTTTGTTAAACCTATATAAACCTATCTCAATTGCACAGTTTACTTACGTAATCACTCTCAAATACTTTCTTTCATACAAGCCCTAATCTTTCTCTCACCGATGATCACTAATTCAACCTCAATGGCTGTTCTTAAATCGTGTCCTAAGCACAATATGGTCGCTTATTTAGAGAAGACTGAAGGGAATGTAGAGTTTCATGAGGTTATTGATTTTCTTGCGCGAAGCTCCATTCATCATGCTCTCACTGTAAGTCCAGTAGTCTCTACTACATTTGTTGAACAATTTTGGATTTCTGCTAAATCCAAAATTATTAACAATGTAAGGTACATTACTGCCAAAGTAGCTGGCAAGCCTGTGTCTATCTCTGAAGCATCAATAAGAAGTGACCTTCTTTTTAATGATGCTGATGGGATAGATTCTCTACCTAATCAGGCTATATTTGATGTTATACAGCTCATGGGTTATGAGGGGGATTTAACTATTCTAACATTTAACAAAGCTTTGTTTTCACCCTAATGGAGGTTTCTATTTCATACAATGAATCATTGTATTAGCTCAAAAAGCACCTCTTGGGATCAAATTCCCACTAACGTTGCCACTGCTGTCATTTGCTTAACATCTAATCAGAAATATAATTTTTCTAAATTAATTTTTGATGGTATGCTTAGACATTTAGATGCAAAGAAGAAGTTTGTAATGTATCCACGTTTTATTTCAATCTTTTTGGATAAACAACTAGTGAATGTACCAGTACCTTTAGATTATTTTCTTGTAAATGCTTTGACAAGTAAGGTTTTCTCCTTTATGGTTAAAAAGGGTAAACATTTTATGGGAAAAGTCACACCTTTATTTGCTTCTATGTTGGTACAATCTACGGAGGATGAGGGTGCTACATCAGAAATACCATCTGAACCACAACCTACACCCTCTCCTCCTCACCTAAGTGAAGCAAATGTTGAGCCTCAGTCTGACCCATCACCTAGACCTTCACCTACTCCTCATATTCCTGATTCTATTCTAGAGGTTTCTGGTGGGAATCACGGAGGTCAGTCATCCAGTGATAGATCCCTTTCAGGGACTGAGCCCTTGATTCCACCAGAACCTCAGGAATAGAATCTTTTAAGGGAATATGTTGGAGTATGGTGAAGGTCTACGGTGATGGGTAGATTGAGGCTAACATTTTGCTTCACTTGGGAGAGGAGGTGAGGGTTGTGGTTGTGGTTCAGATGTCTTTCTAAAGTAGCACCTCTCCTCAGTTGATTGTACCAACATAAAGAAGCAATAAGTTTTGTGGTCTTTCCTGAAAAATGTTTACCTTTTTTAACCATTAAAGGAGAAATTTACTTGTCAAAGCAATTTACAGGAAAATCTCTAAGTACTGGGTCATTCCTAGATGTTTATTCAAAAAGATTGGAATTAAAACGTTGGATAATTACAAACTTTTCTTCTTTGCATCTATATGTCTAAGCATACCATCAAAATATTAATTTTACCTCGGGCGCGCGAAAATTTTTATTTCTGAATTAAAAGTTAAGGCAATTGACAGCAGTGGCAATGTTAGTGGGAATTTGATCCCAAGAGGTGCTTTTTGAGCTAATACAATGATTATTGTTTATGAAATAGAAAACCATTGGGGTTGAAAACAAAGCTTATTCAATGTAAACACTCGTTACATCCCCCTCATAAACCCTATGAGCTGTATAGCATCAAATATAGTCTGATTAGGTAGAGAATCTATTCTCATAGCATCATCAAAAAGAAGTCACTTTTTTGATGTTTAGAGATAGACACAGGCTTGCCAGCTACTTTGGCAGTAATGTACCTTACATTGTTGATTATTTTAGATTTAGCAGACATCCAAAATTGTTCAACAAATGTAGTAGAGACTACTGGACTTACAGTGAGAGCATGATAGATGGAGCTTCGCGCAAGAAAATCAATAACTTCATGAAACTCTGCATTCCCTTCAGACTTCTTAACTGAGAGATTAGGGCTTGTATGGAAGAAAATATGGGAGAGTGATTACGTAAGGGAACTGTGCAATTGAGATGGGTTTATATAGGTTTAGCAAACCTAAAATCAATGAAACCGTTTCAAGTTACACTTTGTACCCTTGGCGGTATTTTCTTCAACGTCTCTATAGCGGTACTAACTTTGCCCAACGGTACTAACTTTGCACTGTCGGTACTAACTTGTGCCAAAAAAAATGAACAAGGTTGGCAACAACAATACTTCAATACCGTCTTTATCTCTTCCCAATGACTCTTAAAAACCTAATGAACTTCTTGAAATTCATCACTGATGGTTAAAAATGCTTCTGCACACTGAAAACTTCATACAAACTATACCACAAATCATATTGCCTCCCCTTAACTAATGCAGCTTAAGGATTGATCATCCCAATAGTAACAACAGATATCTGGAACCTACTGAAACTAAACCCCCCAAAAATTTCATTCCTTGGTTAGAAGATCTTCTACATTATTCAAATAGTGTGGATTTTAAGCACTGTATAAGTTTCTTCTCAATAAGCATCGCTTAATTGAAGTGATGCCTAAATGGCAATAGGCTTTGTTTTGGACGGATTACTGTATTCTTGACCAATGCATATTTGTGCTTTTATTTATCAATGTAGATCTTTGTTATTCCTGAAATTAAACCATAGTTCTTAACATTGATTTGAATCCACAAAAACTTATCCCACAGCAATTTGCAGCAAGTAACATATTCTGCTCTGTAAGTTGAAGTTGCCATTATCGGTATGCTTTTTGCATTGCCAAGAAATAAGTTCCTGCCAAGAATGACAACCTCTGTTGTGGAGTTCCTGTCAAGATTTGCTCCTTAGCCATAGTCACTATCTGAGTAGGCTTCTAGGTCAATTAAGGACACTATAGCGATTACCAAGACCCAGTTTGGGTTTGCCCTTTAATAACCTAAAGATTCTCTTAAACAGCACTTAAGTGTGAGGTCTTTGGAGGTGACTGAAACCCAGAACAAGCACATGCAGACTGCAAAATAATATCAGGCCTAGAAGCAGTCAAGTACTGTAAAAACCATTCATGATTCTATATGGAGATGGAATCCTCATCATTGGCTTCTTCAATCCTTGACTAAAGGCTTCTGGGTCTCAATTGGTGTACTAGCAGTCTCTAAATTGATAAAATCAAACTTTCAGGATTGCTGTGGAACATACTTATCTCTGATTAGAAGATACCTCTTCTTTACAAAGATTAATGAAAAGTATAATATACCTTGCAGGTATTATATAATAAGTGTGAATAATTAATTAAACCAATTAGTTTGACAACCATTTAATTAATGAAAAGGCTTTGTACAAAGGTTGACACATGTCTTAACGTTATGAATTAATCAAACCATGTTTGTAACAGTTTATAATCATTATAAAATATAAATAATATTTTATAAAATATATTTCGTTTCTTCGACGGGTTGCGTCTAAAACAGTTCGTCTCAATGTACAAAATATAGTTTTCGTTCGTTGTCAGGTTATTGTATAGTTATATTTTAATATATCTTAAAATATAACTTTAGTCTCTTTATCGGTTTCTAAAATGATATAAGTTTTAGTAAAACATTACTAAATATATATATTTCGTCATGACAATTTCGGTTGTATAATGTTTTCCATTTTCGCAAAACTTAACGTTTTCCCTTAATCAATATATGTTGCAATCATTTGCTTTCCAATATTTCCAATGTCTGCGTGTTCCAGGTATAATATATTTATGCTATTTTATCTAACCTAAACAAAATAATATAATTTACATTTATTTAACCATTATAAACCACCAATTTATATATCCGGTTTTTAACTATTTATAAAACCTTGTAATAATTTTCATTAATCAATTTCATTAACCAAACGAACCCTTATTGAAACTGCTCACCCAAACGCGCCCTATTGCTGCCACTATACCAAACGCACCCTATTTTGTTGACTGCACAACCAAACACCCCTTTTGGGTGTTTACAGCCAAACCAAACGCTCCCTTGAAGCGTTTCAGCTAAACCAAACGGATCCTAGTTGTTTCTATATCCACCAAACGTACCCTAATCTATTTTCCGCCAAACCAAACACACCCTTTGGTGTTCGACAGCAGCCAAACGCACCCTAATGGCATTTTAACCAAACCAACCCATACTCCCGGCTGTCCCGACGCACCCGGCTGTCCCGACAGCCAAGACGACACACCCTTGTCGGCGCTAGCAGTCAAACCAAACACACCCCGTTGGCTGCTTATAACCTTAACCAAACGCACCCTATTAGGTTGACAGAAAAACCAACGCACCCTTGTGCTTTTATCGAGAGCCGAACACACCCTGGTGGGTTTATCAAAACCCAACGCATGGGTGTGGGTTGAGAATAACCCAAACGCACCCTCCTGGTGCTAGCAGCCACAGAAACAAAACCCCTTTTCGGGTTGCTACAAACCAGACGCACCTTTTGGGGTTATGAAAAGCCACACGCACCCTGGTGGGTCGTGTCTGCAAATCAAACCCAACTGACGCACCCCTTTTGGGTTTATCATGACCCACGCACACTCTTGGTGCTTTTAAAATTAAAACCGAACACACCCTCTCGTGGCGTGCGTCGTGGTGATAAGGGTGGTGATGAGTGGGGAGCGGCGGCTGTGGTGAGGTGTTGGTGGTGATGGCGCGTGGAGGAGAGTGGTAGTGGGGATCGGATAGATCCGTTGATGAGGATCACATTTGGTGTTCGCCGGAAAAATCCGTCGGAAAAGTTTTCCGATGGCCGGAGGTGGTGGCCGGCGGCGGTAGCCAGCGGTGGGGTGGTGGCCGGCGGTGGGGTGGCATGAGAGGGGAGAGAGAGTTGTATGGTGTGTGTGTGTTTTTATTTTTATAAAAATGATATATGAAATTTTTAATATAAAATTTTATATTTATATAAAACTTTAATATCAAAATGAAGTATGTTTAATAGTTGAGGGTTTGTTTTGTAAATATTTTACAGGGACCAAAAGTGAAAGTTTTGGGAAACTTTTATAATATATTGGTTCGGGACTCATTTGAGCGGCTTAACGGACGATTCAAATCTCGAAACTTGCGCCATTGTTTTCCAAATCATTTTTCTGATAAAAATGAGTATTTACTTGATGATATTTCATAAATATTTTTATAACATTTTAGAAAATGTTCGTTATTTATTTGGTGAACCGTTTACGTCTTGTCCGAAAATAAACTAGAAATAAAGATTTTTAACCCGTATATTTGCGTTATCACAAACGTTTTTGAATAAAATGATGACTAATTTATTAAATATTTTTATTTAATAAAAAGTGTAAATTAAATATAATTTAATTATTTTCTCGTTTCTAAATCTTGCGAGGGCATTTCAGTCACCTTCTGACTGTTTTCGGGTCTCGGTCAAAACTAAAAAGTTGTCATGAATATCGTTTTACATCAAATTGCTTTAGAGTCCGAATAATGAAAACGTGATTTAGCTGCTCGTCTTTGATAGATCAACCTAGGAATAATTTATATCTCCTTTAAAAATTCCGAAAATTCTCGGATGTTACAAACTATCCCGACACTAATAGGCCTCCCCAAAGGCCTATGGTTCATCAAGGTCTAGTCTTTGCACTTTTTCCAATTCTTGAGTTAATGATACGTTTTGCTTTCTTATTGCTTTAAAATCATTTTGTTTTCCTCAGTATCAGAGGTTAAATTTTGCCCCCCCAATTAAATTAGCAAGCGCAGCACGCTCATCAGCACATTCTGCAGCATGTTTCTCAGAATGTTGATCTTTCATTGCAAACACATTTCTTTTCTCATTGTTTTGTACCTGTTCCAATGGCGTATCAGTAGAATTGATCAGCAAGGTGGAGACTTCCTGAATCTTTGCCATGAAACCGTAATGTGGGCGGGGGCTTCCAATCCTTTTTTCAATCTCTTCATCTGATACATCCACTGCTTGTTTCCTCCTGAACTTGTTAAACGAGATTGAACCTCTTGAACCTTGCCCTGTTGAATCTGCTAACTGTCTTTCACTCAACTTTTCAACGATCATTCTTAGCTCTTGTCTCCATGATCTTGCTCTTTCTATTATACATTGCTCAATGGAGTCCATGTTTTGAATTATTGTTTCCTTGAATGTTTGAGCTGTCATTTTAGTGTAATCTCTGAAGTTTTCTCTTACTTCTCGATCTGATGAAAAAGATCTTGAATAAAAATCAAGAGGCTTTAACAAGTCAGAGTTAATGAACATTTCAAACTGTGCTTTGATCACACTTAGAGCGGATTTGGAATCCATCTCGTGAAGTGTTTCTGCATTGAGTTGTGTTTCTAAGTTATTTCATTTGTTTAGATAACTGGAAACTGAAGGTTCCTGACACTTTCAACCAAAGAGTTGTGCAAAAGCTTGTTGATACAATATACAACCAGAGAAAGTCTGTCTTTCGAGAAGTTGAGTGGTTGATTTAAGTGCATTTAATTTGTTCAAGGAGTTTTCTTTGAAAATCTTTGCTTGCATCTGCAGTTTCTGTATCTCTGGTTTCATCTGAAATGACCGAAGATGAAGTAACCTTTGTTCTATTTATCGTGAATATAGAAGTGTAAAGATTTGTTGGATCTTTGTGGTTGTGTTGTGATTGAAGTTGTGGTTTTGAATACATATAGACTTCACGGGACTTTTACAAGTCTATGATTAGAACCGATAAAAGAATTAACGGGATTTTACAAAATCAATAGAAAACCGTGAATGATTTGATTCGGAATCAGCGGCCAATGATTTAATTGTCTAAAAACAGATAAATTATGGCTAGCGGTTTTAACAGGGGAGGGATTGTTTGTTTAAATAGGACTCAACCAAACTGGAAACGGGCCAAAAATACATTATGGGCGTGAGCTAGAACAAAAAACAAGTGATCACAATTCCAAAAAACTTGAAAAATATCCAAATAACATCATAGTAAACAAGGGTTTTGGGCTTCGAAAAATCCTTAACCAACTAAAGGTTGATTATAGCGGCTTCCGTTACGTTTTTCTCTTCGATTTGAGAGTTCACGGGCCTAAATTGGTAGAGACACATGCTCATCTTCACTATCTGATGCATACTCCTCAATGATAGGAGCATCAGACCAAATCTTAGGTTGGCTTACTACTTTGGGTTCATTGACAGTTGGTTCACTACTATCTGATTCACAGGTATCAAAGTCACTGTTTTGGGTTTCAGATTCACTAGGTTGAGACTGTTTTGGACCATATGTAAATTGAGAGTAATCTATTTCTACATCAGGTCCAGATGGCATGTAATTCCCTGTCATGGGTGGGGGTACAGCATGCATTCCTCCTGCTGTAACAAACCTATCATACAAAGGTTGTTTTTCTAACTCACTTTCCTTATTCATAAATACACTTTGTAAAACTTCATTTTCATAACTCAAAATGCCATCATATCTGTGATCCCCATACCCAAGTCCAAATTTATCATTAGCACTCATTTGGGTATTTAGCAGTTTACCAAGATTTTTAGAACTCAGCTAGTTATGCCATTTTTCTACTTTAGCTTTTAAATCTTCTTTTTCTTTTTGAGCTTCTGCCAACAGTTTCTTATGGTATGTAAGGACATCAGTTTTATCATCTAAGTCTATTTTCATAAACTTTATCTTTTCCTCATACCAAAGTTGACCTTGTTGATGAGCAACTAATTGTGCTTCAACTTTCTTTAGACCTTGAGTATATGCCTTTATTTCTATGCTTGCATCACTAAGTTGTTCTCTCTGAGCATCATACAGTTTTTTAAGTTTAGCATAAGACTCTTTACATTCATTTGAACAGGAAGTTACCTCTGTGTCTGAGCCTGAGCTGTTGCAAGCCATCAAAGCATAATCTTCTTCTTCTTCTGAGTGACTGGTCCAATCTACACCTTCTCCATCAATAGTCACCAATGCTTTAGAGTCCTCCTGCTTACCAGATCTTCTTCCATTCTCTTTATCCTTATTTCCAGAGTTCCAAGCATCTCTCCTCCTACTATCTTGATTTCCCTTGGTTCTACACTCTCTAGCAAAATGGCCTGTCTTGTGGCAATTGTAGCACTCGACTTTGGTTTTATCAAAACCAACTGGTTCCTTTGCATCAAATTGTAGCTTTCTACCAGTCTTTTTGTAGAACTTTTTCATTCTCATCGAAATCATGGCCACCTGCCATTTCAAGTCCATTTCTTCTAAGTCAAATTCATCAAGCTGTTCCAAGTCCTCATGATCCAATTGAGGGCAACTGGATTGATTTGCAAGTAAGGAGTATGATGAAGTTTGTTCATACTGTGAGTTATGACCAGAAGTATTAGAAACACTATAAGCGGTACTAACATCATTAGTACTGCTGGTGTTCTCAGAGACAAATGCCACATTTTGCGTGCTAGAGGATGATGCAGTAGAGCCTTTTACATCATTCTCAAAGACTCTTAGATTATTATACAGATCATCAAAGCTGAGACTGTCCACTCCTGGCTTGGTCCTCATGATTAAGGAAACTTGAGACCAGGCAGAAGGTAGAGATCTAAGGAATTTCTGATTTGCATCCTCAGTGGATACACCTGCCCCATGAATCTCTAATTGACTCAGAAGACTTTGGAACCTGTCATACCCTTTATGCAGTCCTTCTGAGTTTGATACAGAGAAACCTTCAAACTGTTGCTTTAGAATATACTTCTGCATCTTCTTTGATTCGTCATTTCCACCAAATCTGGATTTGATGGCATCCCACATCTCTTTTGCATCAGTCATCTTATGAAATTTAGCAAGATGATCTTCTGGTAAAGCCATAAGCAAAGTGGTCCTAGCTTTTCTTTCTCTTTCTCTGGCTAGGATCTCTTCTGCAGTCCTTGGAGGCAGAACCTTGATTTGACCTTGTGTATCTGTGGTGATTGATACAGGACCATTCCCATTTTGTATAACTTCCCAGATTGGATAGTCTGTATGGGCCAAATAATGTTCCATTTTCATGGCCCATATATCGTATTCTCCCTTTTTGAGAATAGGAAGTTTGATGGTTGATACAGTATGAGGAGTTTGTTGTGTTGGTGTTTGTGATGATGATGGTGGTGGTGGTGGTGGTGGAATTTCATCTTGTGAACCAGACATGATTAGTTTTGTAAGATAGAGATTTATAACTGGTTTTTGTTCTTCTTACTCAGAGTTTCTCACAGGCTCTGATACCACTTGTGAGTCCCAAACTGAACAGATCTTTGCAGCCTGCTAAGGGTGATAGCCAACTTGTATAAATACAGATTGACTATATAGAAACACTGACTATGAATACTAATTGTATATGCGGAATCTACACAATAGTACTAAGAAGAACAATGAAAAACTAAACTTTGATTTCTATTAATCTGTTAAAGTGATTACAGATTACTAACTATGAGATATGATTGTATGAGATGAGTTGTTCTTGTATATTTCTCTCTAATGTCGTAGGGTTCTTTTTATAGGCCAAGGATAAACCCTAACAGACTTACAAAATGCATAAAAGATAATACATATCTTTTCCTATAATATCTCATACATATCTCTTAAACGGTACTAACTATTTTCTACTAACGGTACTAACTATCTGATCAGTACTTAACATTTTGTACTGTCAGTACTAACTATAACTATCGGTACTAAGTATTATCACTAACGGTACTAAGTCAAGAATGAATTATTCCTAACAATCCCTATCCGGGTAAGAAGTACTTACTTGTTTCTGTGTCAATGAACAAACGGATATATTCATGTCTGGAATTCATTAGGGTGTCTTGGTCGGACACCTGTAGGGCAGTTTCATCACTTTGCATATTACATGTATCTCTTAATTTAGCATCGATGTCATGAGCTTAAAGCACGTAAATGTTTTCATGTGATATTGTATTTGTTATAATAGTCACATGTGTTTTGAAATCTTGTGGTTCACACTACTTTGGTTGAACGTTTCCAATTACTAAATACTTTTCATAATACTGTGAGTAAAACAGTATTCACTAAACATTTTGATTCTCGTAAATACTTACTTAAACCTATGAATTCACCAACTTTATGTTGGCCGTTTTAAGCATGTTTTTCAAGTGTTTAGCTTTGGACTTTTCTAATGTGCTATGTGGAGTCTACGTGCAATATGATATCATCTTTCAAGACTTTATTATCATTCATACTCATTGTCTTTTAAAAACTTAACTATGCTTCCGCAACATTTTAAATTTCATTTCAAATCTTGTAAGACTTATCCATTTTTAATAAATACAACGACTTATGATTTTCAAAACGTCCATTAGTGGTCGTTCCCTTTGCTTTGTGTTTGAATTATTATGACGTCACGCCCTTGGACACGTATTCCGTCCAGGCCCCGTTTGGGGGTGTGACAAAAATATCCATATACATTTCTTTTCTCCTCATTTTTATACAATCAAAAAAGTTGTCACGTGGTTGTAACTAAATTATAACAATAATAAATTAAGATACAACTGAGATTTCTAGATATCAAATCCAGCTATGTGCATCTTGAATCCAAACTTTAATACAACCTCTACCTGTTTTGCTACATGATGAGAAAGACCACTTGCTCAAAACAATTTGTTGGACGGATCTACTATACTAATGTTGAACACCGTTAAAATTAATCTCTTTTGTTTAGGCATAACTTGAAAAACAAATCTTAGGTATTTCTCAGGCTACGATTTTGCTTTCATCTTTTCTGGTTTGTTTTAAGATCTCACCCCTGTAGAGTTGACTTCCTCAGGCACCTCATCATAAGGGCAATGACCTGAAATGAGATTATAAAGACAATACAAATAATTGATGCTACAAATGGCAATTTGGGTGACGTTCGACCTATTTCCCTTATAAATGATGTTTTTAGCTTGACTCGGTAGAGAGACCCACTTATAAGAAATGGCTTAAAATTGTCACCTATAAATGAAGTCGATCAAATAGTAACAGTCAGTTTGGTCTTGGAATCAGATATCGGGTCTTTCATGCCCTAATTAGATATGAGAGATTTAAAGGCAACAAGTGAATAATACAAGCAACAATTACTTATCAATCACATTTTATGAGATAACATACCTGAATAATAAGGACCTTATTCTCGAATCCTTTGAATAGATAATTCAGAGGAATAGAAGGATCAAATGTGAAGATACTTTCTAGAACCACAAGAACACCAGGATCGTATGACTAAAATTTATCAAGGAAATGAAGAATCTACAAAGTTAACATGAATACTCATACTTTTATGCAAATAATATTATACTTCACAAGATTAACAGGCACAACATACAAGTAAGTTACAAAGTTTATTTTATATTAAAATATTATCAGGTCTCAAAAAGGATAATACTCTCCCCATCTCGTTAAGGAGCCCTTCACCAGCACGATCTATTATCTGCAGATATTAAGGAGCCCTTCCATCATTCCTGAAGTAAGGATTCAACTCTCTAAAATTCACCTTCTTTATCTGAAAATATAAACAAACTCTTGCAAAGTGAACAAATGATAACAACCATTTCAAATATAAAAGTGTAAGATGATTTTAAAGTATCTCTGTTGCGAATCACTTTTTGTACATATAAGCTACAGAGTAAAGTGACTTGAAAACCATGACGAAACTTAGAGGTTGCAAAGTTCACAAACAATCAAACTAAATTCAATACCAGACAGAAAATATAGCCAATATATAGGCATATATTAGGAAGCATTGGCCCGAAGCTGGTCTACTTTTACATATATTTTCTTAATCGGACAGAAGCAAAAAACCGATGATTTTAAAAGGAAATAAAAGCATACCTTAAAAAACAGGAAATGAAATCATACCATCTATATCACTCTTTTCTGATCTCCCATTTCTCTTATGTTTCTTCTTATCATCATCATCGTCGGATTCATCGCAAGAATATCATATCCCTTTTTAAGGAGGAAAGCTCAATTGGTATTATTTTTACCCTTTTGGATAACCGGGAGTGGGGGCAGGTTTTGTCTTCGTTGGATTGGAACCTTGACATACATATAATATTTTTGATTATTAAGATTAATGGAAGATAGAAAAATATCGAACTGTGATTGAATTCAAAGGAAGGAAGGAATTAGCAATAAAAATCTATAAAAGAAATTGGACTGCTGGCCTAGCTAACTTGGGTCCGCCTATTTTCTAGTGACAAACGTGACATAAGCAAATCCACACACCATTTCCTGATGCGCTCATTTTAAGCTGATTATCTGCTTCTTCTTATAAGCAAAAGCCTAAGCGTAAGCATAACTAATTCAGTGTTCATGTATTCCTAATATCATTTGAGACCTAAAATTACAAATTCTTTCAACACGGTAAGCCCTCCACTCTAACTACTCGTAGTTGCTAAACATAGAACATAGCCAGGTTCCACACATAAGCTCCTTTATAGATAAAAGTAGCATATTAACAGTAAACACAACCCTTTACTTTTGATCTCAGATACAAGTAGCCTAGGTTAATTTTTGATTTTTAGAATTTAAAAGTGAAATGCAATGCTATAAAACCAAAAGTGGATTAAATAGTATCAGTAGAGTTGCAACCACTAGTGGTATCACCAAGAGCATGAATAGTACCAGTAGAGTTGCAACCCCTTGTTAGAAACACGAAAAGTAACGGTCACTACCAGTATAGTTAGTCGTAGCTCGTAGATTAATCATAAGGTTAAGATAGAAAGCTAATCGGGCTAAAGGCCTATGGAAAGCCTTTTGTGAGGCCCATGGCCGGTTACATGTATGTGTATAAATACCCTCTCCACACATGGAGAGGGTGTTAGTTGGTTGGTTCATTCACACATAATCTAATCTTTCATTCTTTCTTACTTTCTCTCACTAGAACCTCTCTCCCATCCACTTTCTCTCTCTAGAATTTCTTCATAGTTATTCGGTGTTATAGATTACTAGCATATTCTACAATTGGTATCAAGAGCCATGGAGTAATTTGTTAAGTTTTGTGTTTGTTTTCTTTTCTTTGATTCGTTTTTCTCTTTAAACTGTACCATTTTTTCTTTTGTTTTTATTGGTTTTGAAACTTTTTGTTACACTAAAAGATTATTTACATAGGTAAATTTGATCTAGTATCCTTGGATATAGGTATACATGCTTTGAATCAAAGAAAACATCACATTTTTGTACATTTTAGTGTTCGAAAAGTTTTAGAAATTACAAATCTTGATTTCAAATTTTTTGGCTTAAAAACCATAAATTTTGCATTTTTAAGGTACCTATAGGCTTAGTAATACTAGTTGTACAAGAAATTTTAGATAAAAACGATCAAAAGTGAGTCTTTTTATGTTTTGAAAAATCTGAGTTTCATTTTTGGTGAAGGCGAATTAGCAATTTCTTTACTGAAGGCGAGTTAGCAATTTTCTTGAACAAGGCGAGTTAACAATTTCTTTGGTTAAGGCGATTTAGCAATTTCAGTTCAAGGCGAATTAACAAAATTCTTTGCAAGGAGAATTAACATCTTTCCTTCACAAGACGATTTAGCAATTTCTTTTAGAAGGTGATTTAACAGAGTTCCTTTGCAAGGTGAGTTAACAGATCTTCCAAGCCAAGGCGATTTAGTAAATTTATTTTAGAAGGCGATTTAACAGAGTTCCAAGATAAAGCGATTTAACAACTACCTTTACAAGGCGATTTAATAATTGTCTTTGGAAGGCGATTTAACAACTTCTAAAAGGAAAATTAAGTCACTTGAACTCAATTTAAAACTCAAAATTTGCTGAAGTAAATTATACGGTTTATCTCTTTGATTTGCAAAATCTCGTGAAACATTCAATTGTCTTCCCGGTTTTATTAAGAGTTGTAAAATCCCATGTAGTTTCAAGACGTACAACACTTAAAAGACAACTCACTAAACAACACAATTACTTTCAATCACCATTCGATCCAAAAGTAATCTAACAAACATCAAATCAACATGGATTCAGTTATTCTACTTGGACAAAAGAATACTCTTGCTGAGTATATGATACTCTCCGGTGCTGACAATCGTCCACCTATGTTGGACAAGGACTTGTATGATTCTTGGAAAAGTCAAATGAAACTCTATATGCAAAATAGAGAGCATAAAAGAATGATACTTGAATCAGTTAAAAATGGTCCACTCATTTGGCCTACTGTTGAAGAGAATGGAGTGACCAGAACAAAAAAATATGTTGAATTGTCTGCTGCTGAGAAAATTCAAGCTGATTGTGATATGAAAGCTACCAATATCATTCTTCAAGGTCTACCAGCTAATATCTATTCACTTGTGAATTATCACAGAGTTGTTAAAGATTTATGGCAGAGAGTTTAATTACTGATGCAAGGTACCTCTTTGACTAAGCAGGAGAGATAGTGTAAGTTATATGATGCATTTGATAAGTTTACTCACATAAAGGAGGAAACACTTCACAAGTATTACTTGAGATTCACTCAACTAATTAATCATATGAACATCTACAACATGAAAATCGAGCAATTTCAAGTTAATACAAAGTTCTTAAATAGTCTTTCACCGGAATGGAGCAAATTTGTGACTGATGTCAAGCTCGTGAAGGATTTGCATACTACCAACTTTGATCAGCTTCATGAATATCTTGAACAACACGAAATCCATGCAAATGAAGTCCATCTTCTGCGTGAACGCAATCAAGATCCACTTGCATTTGTAGCAAATCAGCAGATGACACCACCTCACTTCAACACTTATCAGTCTTCATACAACAATCCTCAGATTCAACAATAGTTTTCACCATCTCATTATGCATCAATTCATCCCACTCAACATTACTCATCAAATTATCCATCACAACCTCAATTCAATCATTCATCAGTTCAACCATCATATCCATATCAGTCTCAAATGAATCATCAAACCCTATCTGTTCCATAAATTGCTTATCAATCACCTCAAGTTTCTACACAACCAATGACTGAGTCACCTCTTGTGGACTCAAGTTTTCCTGTTCCTGTATTCTCTCCAGGGGATGATCCAATTGCTTGTCTTAACAAAGCTATGGCTTTTCTAACAACTGTAGCTTCCTCAAGGTTCTCCTCAACCAATAATCAATTTAGAACTTCCTTGAATCCAAGAAACCAAGCCACTATTCAAGATTGCAGAGTCACAGTGCAACAAATGCAGGGGAGACAAGGTTAAAGTTATTCTGGTACTTGGTATA
Source organism: Tanacetum coccineum (assembly GCA_026074375.1). Classification (NCBI taxonomy): domain Eukaryota; kingdom Viridiplantae; phylum Streptophyta; class Magnoliopsida; order Asterales; family Asteraceae; genus Tanacetum; species Tanacetum coccineum. The sequence goes on along the minus strand of BQNB010037217.1, from coordinate 16,915 downwards.
AGAGTAATGCTACTAGCTCTGGGAGAAACAATGCAAGCAGACATGCAAGGGTTGTTAAATTCTACAACTGTCAAGGTGAAAGGCATATGGCTAGACAATGCACTTAGCCTAAGCGACCAAGGAATGCAGCATGGTATAAGGAGAAAGCAATGTTAGCTGAAGCTTAAGAAGCTAGACAAATTTTAGATGAAGAGCAACTCACATTTCTTGCAGATCTAGGGGTTCCAGATGGTCAAGTTGTTCAAACAATCATTCCAAATAATGCTGCTTTTCAGACTGAGGATCTTGATACTTATGATTCTGACTGTGATGATATCTCGAATGCACAAGTGGTTCTCATGGCCAACATTTCCAACTATGGTTCTGGCATCATATCAGAGGTACCTCATTCTGAAACCTATCTTAATGATATGGTAAATCAAGGTGTGCAGGCAACGCATGATTTTGAACAACCACTAGCTGTGGATTTTTCAGATAATGAGATACATAGTTATATCAATATCATTCCGTACTCTCAATATTTGAAAGAAACACAACAAGCAAATGTTCAAGATACTCATTTGCAGACACAACAAGATTTAATGATTTTATATGTGATAGAACAAATGTCAGAACAAATGATTAATCATGAAAATAATTAGGAAATGGCTAATAAGGAACAGAATAATGAATCAGTAACTGCTGAGCTAGAGAGATATAAAGAATGAGTCAAAACATTTGAACAACATCTTAATATTGATTTAAGTAGTCGTGAAAAAATGATTGATTCTCAAATGGATGATATGATTAAGGAGAAGCTTGCACTGAAAGAACAAGTTGACTCACTTGAGCAAAATCTTTCAAAACAAATCAAAGAAAATGAATGTTTATTGAATCCAAAGAAAAGGAAGATAAATATATGGAAAACGAAATTGATTTGGATAAGAAGATAAAGAAACTTGATAATATTCTTTTTAAAGTGGGTCAATCTGCTCAAACAGTGCACATGTTAACTAAGCCACAAGCCTTCTATGATAATATACATAAACAAGCTCTAGGTTATCAAAATCCGTTTCACCTTAAGAAAGCTCAGCGGATTAAACCAACCTTGTATGATGGTATTGTTATGTCTGATAAACATGTTGTTATGCCTGTGATTGATGATGAGGAAACATTGATTTTGGAAGAAGAGAGTCGATCAAAAATGTCTAAAAAAGCAAAGGATCCAGAGGTTATTAATAAAAACATTTCTCATAAACCTATTGATTATGAAAAGTTAAATAGACTAACTGAAGATTTTGGGAAACGTTTTACTCCACAACAAGAATTGTCGGCTGAACAAGCTTTCTGGTTGCGTATGTCCGATCCTACCAGTAAACCTTCTGATGCATTACCTGTCAAAATCGAAGCTCCTAAGGAACTTCCTAAGATAAGCTTGGTGAATGAAAGCCTTAAAAAGCTTAAATTCCACCTTGCCAAGTTTGACAATGTGGTGAAGATAAGGACTACACCTAATGCTCGTACAGAAGGTGAATGGGGGTTTGAACATACTAAAGCTGTGTTTAACAATGAAATTATTCCATTTCTAAAATCTTTAAAAGACATCTTCAATGTGTTTGATAGAGATCTTCTAAATGAAATAATGGAAGTAAAGACAGTTTTTGACCAAATGGACGCTGCTGTTCAACAGTCTTCAGTCGACAAACAATGTTTGGAAATTGCTAAAAAAGAATTACTTTTGGAAAATGATCGACTCTTACAACAAATCATGTCTCAAGATGTTCTTTTAACTGTGATGAATTCTATGTCTTTGATTGGTGAAACTGTGAATATGGATGGAAAGAGAAATAAATCTTGTGATAAGTGTTTTTATCTGAGCGAGCTTTTGAATCACAAAATGCGATTAATGATCTTTTGAATCGTCACTCACAACGTGAGGAAAAAACATATTTGTATTTATCTTGAAATGGCTCAATACAATCAATCAAGAAATTTTTTCAAAAACGTTGAATCTTTGGAATAATCAAAATTCTCTTGATATTTCATAATTTTTTAGAAATAAATGATTTGAAAGCTCAGCTTTAAGACAAAAGACAGTATCATTTGTGAGTTGAAGGTTAACTATAAAATCATGAGAGATCCATCCAAGGATGAAAATGTCAATTATGAGTTGTGATAATAGAGACCAAACATGTGGAACTAGAGAAATAGATGGCAAAATTGATTTCGGAAATGAGCGTTTTGTATGAAGATAATAATGTTAAACAGGTTTTTAAAGAGCAGTTTGACTCAATTAAAAAGACACGTGTTCGTTTTAAAGAACAGAGTGACACTTTAATTGATAAACTAAACTTAAAATCTGCAGAGAATGAGGATTTAAAGCTCCATTCAAGATAAGGTTTTTGTGATAACGTCATTTAAAAACAATTTACGAACAATAAAAGGAAAAGATATTGTTGATATTGCTGCACAAATACCATCTGCCAACACTATTATTCTAGGAATGTTCAAGCTAGATTTAGAAGCTTTGGCTCCTAGGTTATTGCAAAATAGGGAAGCTTACATAGATTACCTTAAGTACACCTAAGAACAAGATGATCTTCTTCGGGAAATAGTCGAGCAAGCTAAAGCAGAACAACCTTTAGATAAAGAGTGAGACTTTGCCTCTAAGCATGCCCAACGAATTCAGGAGTTACTTGTATATGTTCAAGATACATGCCCTAATGCGATTAATCTTAGTGCTAAAAAGGTTGCTGTCACACCTAAAAACAAGGTCAAGAAAGTTAGGTTTGCTGAACCTCTCACATCCTAAAGCAACAGTAAACAGGTAGAGTCATCAAAAACATCAGAAAGTGTTCTACTAGTAAAAGTAGATCAAAGCCTACTGGCAATAAAAGGAATGATAGGATCTCACAAACACCAAGTAAGAACATGAAGAATAAAGTAGAAGCCCAACCTAGGAAAGTTAATAACAAGAATCGTGTTGTTGAACCTATTTGTAATGATAATGTTAAGTATTCAAAGTTAAATGCGAATTTTGATCTTAATTGTGCTACTTGTAAGAAATCTTTGTTTGAGGATGTTCATGATAAGTGTCTTCTTGATTTTGTGAAAAATGTGAATAGCCATGCTAAATCTGCTAAGAAACATAAAAAACAAAATATTTGGAAACCTACGAGTCATGTATTCACTGAAGTATGATTTAAGTGGAAACCAACAGGCAGAACTTTCACTATAGTTGGTAATCCGTGCCCTTTAACTAGGTTCACTTCAGCTAATGTAGTGCCTCCTAAGAAAACCACTTCCCACTCAGTTGAAACATAAAAACCAGAGCTTAAAGTTTATAATAGGAAACCTAAAAATGTTAAAAATGTAAGTTCGAGTAAAAAAGATAATATTGTAGAATCTAAGAATGCTAACCACTCAGAACCCAATCATACTTGGGTATCCAATGCTACAGATATTCCATCGTCTTCTTCTCTTGTCATGACAGGTTGTCCAGATTGTTCTCTAGTATTTAGACTCTGGATGTTCGAAACACATGACAGGGAATCTCTCTCAGCTCATGAACTTTGTTAGTAAATTTATGGGTACAGTTTAGATTCGGGAACGACCATATTGTAAGAATTATAGGGTATGGTGACTATCAGCTGGGAAATGTGACTATCGCAAGGGTATACTACATCGAGGGCCTTGGACATAACTTGTTTTTTGTTGGTCAATTTTGTGACGGGGATCTTGAAGTTGCATTTCAGAAAAACACGTGCTTTATTCGTAATTTAGAAGGTGTTGATCTACTTTTCGAATCCCATGACACAAAGCTGTATACAATTTCTCATGATGACATGCTTACAACATCTCCAATCTGTCTTCTATCCAAAGCGTCAAAGACTAAGAGCTGGTTATGGCATCATCATTTATCTCATCTTAACTTTGATACTCTTAACAAGCTAGATAAAGACGGTCTTGCATGAGGCAATCCAAGTCTTAAATTTCAGAAAGATCATCTGTGTTCAGCATGTGCATTAGAAAAAAGCAAGAAATCCTCTCATAAACCCAAAGCTAAAGACACTAACCAGGAGAAACTATATCTCTTGCATATGGATTTGTGTGGCCCAATACGTATGTCGAGTATTAACGGGAAAAGGTATATCTTAGTGATTGTCGACGATTACTCAAGATTTACTTGGGTTAGATTTTTGAGGACAAAAGATGAAGCTCCTGAGGCCATCATTAAATGCATAAAAAATATTCAAGTCCGTTTGAATGCCACCGTCCAAAATGTTCAAACAGATAATGGAACCAAATTTGTCAATCAAACACTTCGTGAATTTAATGAAAATGTTGGCATCTCGCATCAAACTTCTGTTGCTCGCACTCCTTAGCAGAACGTCATTGTTGAAAGACGAAACTGAACTCTTGTAGAAGCTGCTCGTACAATGTTAATATTTTCTGAAGCTCCATTATTTTTATGGGCCAAAGCAATCAACACAGCTTGTTACACCCAAAACCGTTCAATAATCCGACGTCGATACAACAAAACTCCATATGAGCTTATGCAAGATAAGAAACCAGATTTATCATTCTTTTATGTATTTGGTGCACTCTGTTATCCTACCAATGACAATGACGACCTTGGTAAATTAGATGCAAAAGCTGACACTGGTATTTTCATTGGTTACGCGCCCGCAAAGAAAGCGTTCAAAATCTACAACAAAAGTACCTAGAAAATTATAGAAACAATTCATGTGACATTCAATGAGCTAATAGTTATGGCTTCTGAACAATTTAGTTCAGGACCCGAGCTTCATTCTATGACTCCTGCAACATCCAGTTCAGGACTCGTTCCAAACCCTATTCCTCAACAACCTTGTATTCCACCACCAAGAGATGATTGGGATCGATTGTTTCAACCTATGTTAGATGAATACTTCACTCCTTCATCAATTGCTGTTTCTCTAGTTCAAGAAGCTACTACTCTGAGGGTTGTGGTTTTAGCTGATTCTCCTGTGTCAACTTCCATTGACCAGGATGCTCCATCATCAAGTAATCCATCAACACAAGAACAAAAACAATCTCTAAACATTTCTCAAGGTTTTGAAGAATCACCAAAAACACCAATCTTTCGTGATGATCCACTTTATGAATCTCCTCATAAAGAATCAACTTCTCAAGGGTCATCATCGAATGTGAGACAAACCCACACTCCATTTGAACACCTTGGTAAATGGACTAAGGTTCATCCTATAGAAAACGTGATCAACGATCCTTCTCGCTTTATCTTTACGAGAAAGCAACTCTTAACTGACGCCATGTGGTGTTATTTTGATGCCTTCCCGACTTCGGTAGAACCTAAGAACTTCAAACAAGCAATGACCGAACCATCATGGATCGATGCAGTGCAAGAAGAAATTCATGAATTTTAAAGGCTAGAAGTTTGAGAATTGGTACCATGTCTAGATAAATTGCTTTTGATCAAACTAAAGTGGATTTATAAGGTCAAGAAGGATGAATTTGGTGGGGGTACTAAAGAATAAGGCTAGACTAGTTGCTTAAGGATTCAAGCAAGAAGAGGGAATCGATTTCGAGGAATCATTTGCACCGGTTGCTAGAATAGAGGCTAACCGTATCTTTGTAGCAAGTGCCGCTCATAAGAATATAACGATCTACCAAATGGACGTCAAAACAAATTTCTTAAATGAAGAGCTCAAAGAAGAGGTCTACGTCTCTTAACTAGAAGGATTTGTTGATCAGAACAACCCATCGCATGTGTACAAGCTCAAAAAGGCCCTCTACGGTCTTAAACAAGCACCATGTACATGGTACGACATGTTGTCAAGCTTCCTAATCTCACAACAATTCTCTAAAGGTGCAGTGAATTCAACACTCTTCACATGGAAAGCTGGAAACGACTTATTACTGGTACAAATTTATGTTGATGATATAATATTTGCATTCACTAATATTGCTATGTGTAATGAGTTTGCTAATCAAATGACCACTAAGTTTAAGATGTCAATGATGGGGTAGATGTCATTCTTTTTAGGATTACAAATCTCTTAAAGTCCCAGAGGCATCTTTATAAACCAATCGAAATATGCTTCTAAAATTGTTAAAAAATATGGTATGCTAACTAGTGATTCTGTAGACACACCTATGGTAGAAAAGAGTAAACTGGATGAAGATCTACAGGGGAAACCAATTGATGTTACACTTTATCGTGGTATGATTGGATCCCTCATGTATCTGACATCCAATCGACCAGGCCTTATTTATGCAGTCTGCTTATGTGCCCGGTATTAGGCAAAGCCTACCGAAAAGCACTTAAATGCGGTTAAGAGGATCTTTCAATACCTAAAGAGAACCATTAACATGGGTCTCTGCTACTCGAAGGATACCGGTATGTCTATGACAGCATATGCAGATCACGCACGGTGTCTGGACACTAGACGCAGTACATCTGGAAGTGCTCAATCCTTAGGTGATAAACTTGTTAGCTGGTCTTCAAAAAAGCAAAAGTGCACTGCCATCTTGAGTATAGAGGCTGAATATATTGCTTTATCTGGGTGTTGTGCTCAAATCCTATGGATGCGTTCACAGCTAACAGACTATGGCTTTCAATTCAATAAGATTCCTATGTACTACGACAACAAGAGTACGATTGCTTTATGCTGCAACAATGTTCAACACTCACGAGTCAAGCATATCGATGTTCGCTACCATTTTATAAAGGAGCAAGTCGAGAATGGAGTTGTGGAGCTATACTTTGTCCGGACTTTATACCAACTCACTGATATCTTCACCAAACCCTTGCCAAGAGAAAGATTCAATTTCTTAATCGAAAAGCTCGGGATGAGAAGCATGACTCCGGAAATGTTGAAACGTCTGGCAGAGGAAACAGATGAGTGATGGTGGTAATTCATATCCTGTATCATATGTACGTAAGAAAAACATAAAAACCCAAAAATATTTTTCTTTTCATATAAATTTTTCAAAAAAAAATTAAAAAATTAAAAAATCAAAAAAGTATAAAAATATGTATCTCTGGCATGTCTTCTGAAAATCAATAACATTTACGGCCTTAGAAATGTCATTTAATAATGATACGAGGCTGTAAATGAAGTTCGAGCAGAAGTTTCAAAAGCTTTCAAAACATGCCAAAATGGCTTGCTATTATTTCGGATAGCAACTCGGTCATCATCTTCAAGGCAAGTATTTCAAAAAGAAAACTTGACCTCATAACGAGAATTTATTCTCGTGCATGGTCTACTTTATGACTATGCAAAGGCTTGTGATTACATTGCATCACAACCCGTGCTTCCTATATTCCATAAGTGTACATGTCAATGCACTTATGTGTCAAAATAAGAGAAATCTTATTTTTATTGATAAAAAGTTGTTTTCACAATGAATCAGTATTTTCAGTAATAACAAAAAGATTTTCAAAGACAATTCAACCACTCAAACAATGACAACAACTCTTTAAATAGAAAATAGGTCATTATTTGAGGGGGAGAAAGTGTCATCAAATAATCTTTTAAAACGGTCTTTCAAAATAAGTCACAGTATAAACGGATAAAGGTTTTGATAATGACAGACAACAATTTAAAGGGGAGTTAACTTATCTTAACTTCAAGGGCTTTAGATGTCATTTGTTTCAAACTTTAGGGACTTATTTGCACTTTGAGACTTAGTGAATCTAGGCTTTAAACTATAGACGATCAATATTGCCAACACCTCATAGTTTGTAAAATACTTAGGAATGCTTGGAAATACTTTCATAGTTTTAAATGCCTTGAAGTTGATTCTCACAGAATAGATTTAAGCTTATTAATTCTTCGAACACGATCTCAAGTATATGTGCGTACAAGGTTTTGCTGATTCTGAGGTATCGAAACCAGCAAAAGGGAAGGAGTAGATGTATACATGATAGACTCCATGGTCTTTGTTTGAACTTGTCTTCATGGTTAGCTTCTTTTGATTTTAGGCCTTCTTCGTTTCTTTCGGGAGCACTATTTCAACCTCATAAGGAAAGAGACATCTCGTCATCATTTAGCATGCATCATTTGAGTTCCCAGGGGGAAGTGTTTAGAGAATAGTTATTTAAAACGTGAGAAGAGTTCTTTCTGATTCAAGTAATGTTTTAATCGAAAGGTCAATCTCTAAGCTTACTCTTAAAAGAAGTAGAAATATTTAATAATAAAGGTACACATAAGTATGATGATTCCTTAAGAATAGTCAGTATTCTGCAGAAAGAAATGAGTACATTTAGGACTTCGTTGACTTAGGTGTTTTCATTTTGACTACTTAAGAGAGAATTATTGTGACATCCGGGACTTAGTTGAGTTTGGTGTTATAATTTATATCATCACTATCGTGTAAGGAGAAATACAAACATTCGGGACTTAATTGACTTTGGTGTTACAATTTCGAATTAGTTGTGTACTTCAGATATTTGGGCTTTATACATCAAGACTGCTTGATGCGGCTTGCACATCTGCTTTGAATCTACTCAAGAAAGGATTGTTGGTTCGGGAGGAAGCTAAGACAACTTCCAAATAGAGATTATCGAGACGGACTACGGATTGCTGACATGGACATAATGACTTTGTCATTTTTAATTTGAATATTTTCAGGTCCTGTCTCATACATAATCTTGTGAATATATAAATGTGTAGTGTAGACTTAAATATAGGCATATATAGTGTTTGAGTATGAATTTTCAAGAATTTCTTAGTAAATTTAAAAAATTTCAAATTAACATATTCAAAAACCATATAATACCCTCATAATTTGAGGGGGAGCATTAATATGTTTCTATTGCGGCTTGTTAATAATTGGACATTCTTTCTCCGAAAGCAAATATATTTAAATCAATTGATATCCAAAATATTAAGAGATTTAATATTTTTGATAAGGGGAGAAAATGTGATTAAAATATATGGCTAATAATGTGATTTTTAAGATCTCAAGTGTACGCTTTCCCATATATGTGCTAAACTCTTTCGATTAATCGATGCACATATAAAGGGGGAGCAAATGGTTACGTGATTGGCAGAAATGTGGAAGTACCAAAGACCGACCATTTATATTACTGTATTAGAGTTATAAGGTGGTTAAGTTTAGGTATTCATTCCCATGATCCAGCCAGAACCGGAGGGATCTACCCAGGGATATTCCACTAGATAGTGTAGTAGTCCTTAGGTATGAAAAAAGGAGTAAAAGTGAGAATAAGGGAAAAGTGCCGACTGAGATGGAGCTAGTACTGGAACAAACCCAACAAGGTACTAGTTATGAAGTCTCGGTAAGCGCTGAAGGGGTTGAAGAATTAAAAAGAAAAGTTAAGATAAAGGGTGAAAAGAAAGAAGCCCTCCTTACACTTAGGCAGAAACTGGGTCAATACATCTGCTGTCGAGAATCACAAAGATGATTGCTGACATTGAAGTTTGACATCATGGACCCAGTGATGCAATGCACAACCCTCCCTAGCCACTCAGAATCTCTCAAAAGATTTCTGTTTCATTTCTCATGGAGATTACACGCATTTCTATCAACTTTCTCACTCCGAGTTAGTTGGTATTGAAAAGGTGGTAGTCTGCTCCAGCCTTCGATCACTAAAACCAAAGTGCACTATTGAGTCTAGAGCCAAAAGAGATCATCCATAAATCTCATTAGGACACTTGTCAAAATTATGCTTGCTAAGTCACACAATGTGAATAACAAGAAATATATAAAGAGTCCTACGCATTATCCTTGTGATTTTGCCAGAACATCCGAGTGATACTTAAGTATTCACAGTGAAGATGGAAATCCTGCTTGAGCCAACATCAAACAAGCTCATGGTAGGTGACATGTGCGATTTCATACGAATCAAGCTTGTGACAATTGGAAAGAAACGATGGTGCGATTCTATATGAATCAAACTTGTTCCAAGAGATGAATTGCCAATTGATGAATTTTGAAATGCTTAAAACTCTCGATGTGTCGTAAAAACACTTTAGTAAGTGACACGTCGATTGATTTTCAAATCAATTTTTATTTCAATCGGTGAGATAGTAACTCACTGGTTCACTCATACCATGTTGTCTGCTTTGAGACATTCCGGTAATGAGAACTGCTAGTACAGCTGCGAAACCCTATCAAAAAGATTCTTCGGAATTCTATCTGATCACAAGCAATATTTATACTGATCAATGGGGAACCGTGGTTATTGCAACCATATTTGACGAGGTGACAAAGATACTTTTTTCCATATCTGTTGATTATCACTAACCTAAACCTGCAGGTATTCCCGATGATGGCAGCAGCAAGACGTGGATAAGTCAGATTCATAGCCGCATGCTCATACTTCAAGACTTTCGCTACTCTGATACCATACGTCTTTCTTGAAGCAACGAATCATTATGTTGATACCATACGTCCTCCATAAAGTGACAAAGTGTTAAAGTTAAAGAATATCAAGAAAGATGGGTACACACGCTTTCAATATCAAGAACAGTATGAGCATGTCAGTTCGAAGTTCACAAGTGCACAAGATGGAAAAGATCACAAGATGATGATAAAGGAGATTGTATTTGGCTGATGATTTCTAAGTGCTCAAGATCATATTATCAAGTCAAAGATGCAAGTCAAAGCCTAAAGTCAATGATCACTATAACATATCACAAGCCAATGATTAAAGTTAAATACTACGAGCTCAAGACTAAAGTCAAAGCATAGTATGCTAGGTTTAAGTTTTTTATAAATTGGAGTGACCCCCCTTAAGGGGAGATTGTTAGAAACATGAGAAGTATCAGTCACTACCAATATAGTTAGTCGTAGCTCGTAGATTAATCATAAGGTTAAGATAGAAAGCTAATCGGGCTAAAGGCCCATGGAAAGCCTTTTGTGAGGCCCATGAAAGGTTACATGTATGTGTATAAATATCCTCTCCACGCATGAATAAGGTGTTGGTTGGTTGGTTCATTCACACATAATCTAATCTTTCATTCTTTCTTACTTTCTCTCACTAGAACCTCCCTTCCATCCACTTTCTCTCTCTATAATTTCTTCATAGTTATTTGGGTTTATAGATTTGGGGTTAGGATTTAAGGGATTACGGTGATAGTGTGTGTATATTTGTGTCTGCGCATTTTTTTTAATTCCTACAGTAAGTATTTAACATAAAAGAAAAGAAAAATATGGTACAGATAATACTATTCTAATTATAAAGTAGCATAAAAAAAGTATAAGTTGCATAAGTTTTTTAGGATAAAGAAATCTTTTTTTTACTATTTATATTATAAAAATATTAAAGTACAAGTCGCATAAAAAATTTAGCCAAAGTCGCAATAAAAAAGTACCTTCCACATCTATGACATGTTGTACTTTTTTTCTTACACATGTGTACTTGCAATCATTAGACAAAAGTACACTTTTTAATTTTTTATTCAAGTTGCATAAGTCGCATGAGTCGCATATGATCGTATAATATTTTGGAGGCAATTGGGTAAACCATTTGCAATTGGGGCAATCTTTGAATCAACCCAAGGGGGATGGGGCACAAATGGAATTACCCCTAATAATAATAATCAGAGTGTTCAAAATTTTAATAGAAGATTTGTTAATAACATCTCTGTTGGCTCTGGTTCTGCTTTAATTTTTTTGATGAACAAATTTCAAAATTAATATCTTTGATTAACAAAAAATCTAGTAATTCTGTTGGAAAGTGTGTGCATGCTAATATGGCAGGTACAGTTTTGAATAATAGCAAATTTTTTAATCAAAATTTTAAGAAATTTTTTTGTTCTAACAATCAACTTCAATCTGCACTTGTTGCAGGTGTATTGATTGTTTATTCTGGTGCAAACTAGCATCTTACATATACTGATAAATTTTTGGTTAATGTCATTGATATTTCTAAACTTAAGATAAAGGTTTCACATCAGGACTAAAACCCTTATTACTAAGGTTGGAAATATGAAATTAATTAAGCATTTAACTTTATATGATGTGCTGGTAGTTCCAAAATACTATGTTAGTCTTATGTATGTTCACAAAGTAGCCAGAGACAACAAGTTTGTTATTGCTTTTGATGAGTTACATTGTTATGTTTTTCTCAGGATTTGAGGGAAATGAAAGTTCTAGGGATTGGTAAACAAAAGGATGGTTTATATTAAGGATGAGCATATAGACCCGAATCCCGGTACCAAATCAAAACCGTACTGGTTCTGTACCGAATCCCGGTATACGGGACGGGACCGGTACCATGATTCAAGTAAAAAAAAATTCAGGACCTCTAATTCGGTACCGGCACCAAAACGGGAAAGTACCGAATAATACCTGAAATTTGAATAATTATGTTTTTTTATTAAATTACTTATCCAAACACCCATTGAGCCCATTACATGAAGTATGTTAATTTTTTGTTGTTTATAATTCGTTTCATATGTTATTAACATACCATTAGTTCTATTTAAATACCAAATACTAGTACGTAGTTCTGTTTATAACTCGTTTCATATGTTATACTATGTAAAGTTAAAGCCATCTGTGATGGTTGTACTATGTAAAGTTAAAGCACAACGAAAAGTGTTCAACATAGATTATGTATTCGAGAATGCAAAATCATGTTAAGGGATTTTCGATTACAACAGTTCATAATAATTAATAAATGATGTACGAGGAACAACTATAACAACTTTGCACATTTTAGTTAAAGGGAAGGGAGTTACACAAGAATAATTGTCGTTTTGTTGAAAATGGTTTAGTTTGTATATTTTGAACGATTACATATGATTTTGGTGGAATTTTTTAAGTTTAGGAATGTTTGTAACTTACGATTATCTTGGTGATATATTATTTAACAGTTGGTTGCGTTTTCTAACACGATGCGGTTCGAAATCACTCGAAAATGCACGTTTTGTCATGTTTTTTTTGTTATCACATAAAATTAGTAGCAAATAATCTAAATTTTTTTTATGGTATAAAAAAAATTAGGAAGAACCGTATCGGTACCGATTTCCTATTATCGGGTACCGGTACTGGTTCTGGTACCCGAATCCCGTTCGGTACGGTACCGGTACCCCTTTTTATGCTTGGGAAAAAATTGGTACCACCAATTCGGTACCATACTGGTACCGTGCTCATCCCTAGTTTATATTATTTTGATGGGTTTCAAGGTAATAATCTTGATTATGAGAAAAATAGGTTTACTTGCAACTTAACTAAATAAAATTGGCATTGCAAACTTAGTCATCCTTCTGACCAAGTTATGATTGCCCTTAATAATGATATTGTTTTTGAAAAAACAATAGATGATAAATATTATGAAATTTGTCAAAAGGCTAAACAAACTAGAGAACATTTTCTTTTAAATGATCATTCTTCTAGTTTTTTGGGTAAACTAGTTTACTTAGATCTTTGGGGGCCATATAAGGTTGTAAGAAGAGAAGTTTTTAAGTATTTTTTTGACTATTGTTGATGAATTTGCTAGGGCTATGTAGGTTTATTTACTTAAGACTAAAGATGAGGTGTTTGATTCTATTGTGTTTTCTATAATTTGATTAAAAATTAGTTTAATAAGACTATTAAAACATTGAGAAGTGATAATGGTACTGAATTTGTTAATTTGAAAGGTAGTAATTTTTGTGAAAAAAAGGCATAATACATCAAACATCTTGTGCATATACCCCACAACTGAATAGGATTGTAGAAGGAAACATGGGCATCTGTTGAATGTTGCTAGATCCTTTATGTTTCAGGGGGGATTGCCTTTAAATTTGTGGTCTAAGTGTATTCTAACTGCAACTTATTTGATTAACAGATTGCCTACCTCAGTGTTGAATGGAAAAAGTCCTTATCAACTTGTTTTTTAAAGAAATCTTCTCTAAGTCATCTTAGAACTTTTGAGTGTCTTTATTTTGCTACTATTCTTACCGGCAATGATAAGTTTAGCAGTAGATCATAGAAATGAGTTCTTGTATGGTATTCTAGTGTTAAAAAGGGATATAAGTTATTCAGTCTTGACAGAAAATAGTTTAGATTTTCAAGAGATGTTAATTTTTTTGAAAAAGTGTTTCCTTTTAAGATTGAAGTGTGTTCTGCTTTTAGAGAAAATAATCAGGACTCTACTCATGTTAATTTCTATAATGATTTCTTAAGTGGGGATCCTGATGTACCCAATGATGACAATAATAGTTATGCTAGTTCACAGAGTGAAGGTAGCAACCCCTCTCATCCAGGCAGTCTAACTTTTGACCATTTTGAAGATAAATTAGGGCATCTTCATGGTTCCAATGGTTTTGTTGATGAGGGTGAGATGGCTGCAACTTCTGTTGATCATCTTAGTAGTTCTGAGGGTATTGCTCAAAGTATTCCAAGTCCTAATGTAGTAGAACAAGTTTTTCAACCTTTGAGAAGGTCTGATAAAGTCACTTTTTTACCTAAAAAATACAATGATTATGTTGTGGCTTCTAAAGTTAAGTTTGGTCTTGAAAAGTTTGTCAGTTATAAAAACTTAAGTTCTAAAACCTTTTGTTTTGTTACTGAGCTTAATAAAAGTAATGAACCTAAGTCTTTTTAGGAAGCTAGCAAAGATCAGCACTTGGTAGAAGCAATGAATAATGAGATGAATGCTTTATACAATAATGATACATGGGAAATTACTGAGTTATCTAAAGATAGAAAGGCCATATGAAGCAAATGGGTTTTTAAGATTAAATACCAGTCTGATGGTAAGATTGAAAGATATAAAGCAAGATTGGTAGCTAAAGGTTTTAATCAGAAGGAGGGAATTGAATTTGATGAAACTTTTTCTCCTGTTGTTAAGATTGTTACTATTAGATGCCTTATTAATCTTGGTGTGCAAAATAGTTGGCCTTTATTTCAGCTTGATATTAAAAATGCTTTTCTTTATAGTGATCTCTCTAAGACTGTTTATATGTCTTTACCTGATGGTTACTTTGATAAGAATGATAATAGAGTTTGCAAACTTAAAAAGTCTTTGTATGGGTTTAAATAAGCACCCAGACAGTGGAATGCTAAGTTGACTCATGCTCTGCTTGAAAATGAGTTTGTTCAAAGTAAAAGTGATTATTCTCTTTTTACCAAATCTATATCTGGTATGTTTCTTGCTATACTTGTTTATGTGGATGACATTATCATAACTGGTAATAGCTTGGATAATATTGAAGACTGATGTGCGGTTGTCGTAAAGACTTCTATACGAAGTTTTACAACTCCCTAGGCAGTGTACCTAATCGTTGTAGTGTAGTATAGGCAAGACTCGAGGGTTGTTATCGTTCTTTAGGGAATAGGTTGGGAAGGCTCGAACAGGGCTTAGCGAGATCTACGGGATTGAAAGGAGATTCTTTTTCTATTTTTATATTTTATAAAAAGCAGATTAAATCAATGGTTTAAGAGGTTGTTTGATTAACTAATTAAATAAACTAAATATAATCTATACTACTGGTGGTAACTTTATGATAAGATAGTGTATTTACTTAATCATGGATTACTCATTAGATTGCTTCTCCTAATCATGTTGCCTTGCACACTCGTGATGATCTTTGTAAGTATTTCCTAAGTTATGAACGAATTACACGAACCCGTCGTCTATTTAATATTCCGTTAAGGCAACGTACAAGTAAGGTAGTATGAAGACTATTACAAGGCCCCTAAGAGTATATTAAATGCAATTGAAATATCTTAAGAGGGATCAAACATATTAGGGGTAAGGTAGTATGAAGACTATTACCGATGGTATCCTTTCTAAACTTCTCGCGTTTCTCTAGACGTCTATGCCAATTTAATATCTTATGGCTAGTTTTCTAAAGCCTAACGCGTACATTCATCACAAGAAGCAACAGTAAAAGGATCTGCAATCCAACTTTCATGCAATCATAAGTAAATACAAGGGAGAGTTTATCCTAACATGTTATAAAGAAAGCAAGAAGATAGATTAATCAAACAACACATAGACATATTGAATAATTAAAGATAAACAATCTTACTTGATTAAAACATGGATTAAGTTCAGTTACAATAGGGGTTTTAAGCCCTAAAGACGGTCTAAAAGCTGACAAATTACTTAGGGTTCGGCTCCTAAAAGTTATACAAATTTACACACTTAAAACCCTAAATTCGATTTTGTATATATAGAGAAATCGTCGCGATGGCGTTAAGTTATAGTTGCGACGCCGTCACAAAGTAAAATCTTCTAGATCTAATTTAAGTCGGTTACGTCCTGACGCAGTCGTCAATTCTCTGACGCCATCACTAGAAAGATCGCGACGACATCGCTTTATACTTGCGACGCCGTCTCCACACTATGTGAGCACGATTCTTCAAGAGATTTGGTGTAGGTCCGTAGTCTTGTCCGTTTCTTCTCCAAATGAGCCCAAGTTATGTGTATTTCCTCCAAATGCTATCCAAGTGCTAAAAACTAAAAACAAATGACTAAGCACATAATCTGGGTATATTTGCATGATTTAAGGGGTTAAATGACCCCAAAATAGTGTATAAAATGACACCTCATAAAATACCCCTACATTTAGGATTTGCTTGTCCTCAAGCAAATAAACTTTTCTACCTAGACAATAGCAATATTGGGGGCATTTAACTTACTCTTTAAAAGCATTTTACAACACAACTTTCTAGACCTCGTAATTAAAAGCACAGAAAGTATATACTAGCACCTCACATAAGTGTTTGGGATACTCTCTTTCACTCAGGTGTATAATGAATTATAACAACTATGAAAAACAGAAAATTAACACTCATTACCTGTCATAGCATATAAATTACCATAGGCTTGGTAAAGGATCAAACCTCCACCGCTAGGCGCAAGTATTAATCATTACTATCAAAGAGGTCTTTTAAAGGGTTGTGAGGTGTAGGTGTAAGATAACATTAATGAAAACGGAAATGGATGGGCTACATTTAGGTGGCTTTTGGG
>BQNB010037216.1:3968-49595 GCA_026074375.1 Tanacetum coccineum | reverse complement strand
AAGCAAACAAAAGCAATTAAGCACTTAAACTAATTAACGGGAGCAAATAAAACGCGACAAATAAGCAAATAAGACAAAATAAAACTTTAAAAATAAGCAAATAAGACAAATAAGCTGGTAAGACTACGACTTATTAATAAGAAAGAAAAAGAAAAGTTACTATATTAATTAAATGAAAGAAAGGTTAACCAGATGAGCTATTGAAGCACACTGGTTAACACTTAGGGCATATAAGCAAAAGGTCGCGGGTTCAAGGTCTGGCAACACCCTTTTTGATTTTTTTTATTTTTCAAAACCAAAAGTTGGAACTTATAAAACTCACTTTTTTGAACAACTTTAATGAAAGGAGTATAAGCTGAAAACTAATATTAAGCTCTAAAAGAGCTTGTTAAATAAGCTGATGCAGTAAGTGAGCTTTTAAGCTCAAAATTTCTTGTTTCCACTTAAACACTTGCACAAAGCTCAAATTAAGCTCAAATTTCAAACCACAAGCTGTTCTAGGTAGCTTATGATGCCTACTAACTAGAATTGAAAAGCTAATTGAACATTAAACACTAAAAGCTATCTGAAATTGAAGATCAAAGTAACTATCTCAGGAACTAGCACAAAAAGCTTAAAAATCAAACAAGCTAAAAAGCTCAATAAGCTTTAACTGACTATGAACTTTTGCAAACTTAATGAACTACTTATAAGCTATGATTATCAACTAAAAAAAACTAACTCTATAAGCTAAGAATTAAAAATTAAGAGATAAGTTCTATACCTACTGTTTTTGGTCTTTTTGAGATTTTTGATGACTTTTTAAGCTAAATTTACCTAAGTATTTAAGCTAGAAATGATAAGACACGCTTTTATCTAACTTAAACTATATCTAATCTATTAGCTTGTTGAATTTGAGATTCTAAATTCTACATTAACTGACCTAAATGAAGCTAGAAAATTCAGCAGTAGTAACTGATGTTACTACTGCTGATGCAATATGCAAAAACACCAAATCACTAATGCAGGTGACCTTTTTGGTCAAGACTGCATAACACACTCCTAATGAGTGTGTCTTGACACAATGCAAACACAAACCAAGCCTTGGATGGCTTGGTTCAAATTTTTCACAAGCAAAATCAAAAGGAAAAATCCCCTGGTGCTGGCATTAAGAATTTTGGCTTTAACTTCTTCAATTATGTAAACTAACTTCTGAAAACTCCTTTTCTACTGATTTTAAATGATTATGAAACTATCTCAAGCAATGAGCACAAGTCACTTTGACTTTTAGAGGTCAAAGTGCAATAATCCAAACACCCCTTAATATTGTTGACAGATTTCAAAAGGCTTTTAAAATGGAAATCACTTAACTAAACTTTGATACCAGACATCAATGAGCTTATAACAAGCTTAGCAAACATGATTAGCAACTGAATAATCTAGGAATCAAAGATCTATACTAACTTAACTAATTTTTTTTTGTTTTTATGAATTTTTTTAAGACAACAAACTGAAATCAAATATCTAAACTATTTAAAGCAAAAACAAATAAGCAATTTATCTAATAAGCAAAAATAGATGAGATAAGCACAAATTAAGCACTAGAAAAGCAATTAGACAAAGCAAGATAAGCATCTAGTAACTAAGCTAATTTAAGCTAGACAGTTAAAACAAAGAATTTAAATGAAAACTAACCTATAGCTTCAGCTAAACAGAAGCTTATGCTCTAATGAGCTTATCAACAGCTCTGGCTTATCCAAGGATAAGCCAGTAAAGTCCTTGGGGTCCCTTCCATCTTTGGATCCCCTTCCAAAAGTTTATAATCAAATAGACAAGGTATTTAGCTGATTTTATTTATTAAAGTAGATATTAAGACTGAATCAAGCTCTATCACTAGCTTAGAGACTAGTGAGAGCTTTAAAGAGCTTATGAGTAATAGTTGAAATCAATAGAGCTTATTTAGAACTTATAGTAAGGTAAAGAGATTAAGACAAATCACAAACTAAATTTCATTAACTGAAAGCTTTGATTACATGATTAAAAAGTAGATTATAAGAGATTAAAATTAGAAAAAAAATTACATTAACTAAATTTAAGCTAAGAACTACTACTATTCTAAAAAATGGGAAAAGGAAGATTATCCTGGTGTATGTGTGTGTGTGCTATTTATAGCCACAAGCTGAAGGTTCTAGGCTTTCCTTGCTCTACACGCTCCTTCTTATCATATCCGTACGATCTTCTAATCATTGGAGAGTTGATTAAGACCCTTGGATCACAAACTATCTCACACGGATTGCCAACGTGGCAATCCGTGATTTGAGACGTTTGTGCTTGTTCTGTGAGTGATAGAAGAGTAAAATCAATCATTTCCTTCTGCTTCTTTCACTTCCACGTGTCCTCCTAGCTTGGGTGAGCCAATAAGAAGCTTGAGTTTACATTTTTGTCCCTGCCATTTGTACTAGACCTCTTAAATTGTCCAATTCAACCTTTGATTGAGAAAAGCCCTCTTGTTTTGACTGTGGTAAAAGGTGAGGGTGATGATGAATGGTGCTTTTGTTCTTGGCGCCCTTTTTTGGTTTTAACTGAAACGGGTAAAAATGGGGGGTGAGTTTAGGGTATTGGCAAGAATGGTCCTTGTGGTTTATAAGTGGAATTGCAAATATAAGTCCAAGTGTTTTCAAGGTTTGAAAATGGCAAGACTAGTCCTTGGAATTGTAGTGGGTTATAGTTTACGGTTTTGAGGGACTGAATGTGTAACTTTGGAATTTTATCTTTTATGGCTTGACTTTTGTTGACCAGGAGTTGACTAAAGGTTGACTTTTTGACTTTAGCTTCCGGCTCTTGTACACTCTTCCGTTCTCGTGTCCGTGTTTTCCCGTTTTTGACGGTTTTCTTATGATTTTTGTCTTATCCGTACCTGCACACACAAAACACAAAAACAAGTATATCTTTGCCGTTTTAAGTGTGTTTTTGGTCATTTAGGGTCATTTTTAGTGTTAACAGATATGTGTATTTTACACCTATCAACTCTCAAGAACATTAAATGAACATGCATATCCAGATTTACACATCCATTTTCATGGATCAAAATCAAAAGAAAACAAGAAACAAAGAGTTAGGACTTACAAAGGATGATTATTATTATACTTTCAAAACACAACACCCCTTTCATGTTATGTTGGCTGGTTCAAACCAAAGAAAACCAAAAACCAAAGATCCAAGTGCTTCTAACCCTCTTAAATATTCATTAAAACTTGCCCCAATAAAACCCCAATCAACCTTCTTCAAGAATCACCAAGAAAGAACTAAAAAGAAACCCTAGACTTCACTTCAACTCTTGAAACTTTTTTAGGGTAACCAATAGGATGATTTAGTGAAGAAAATAGGTAGAAGATTTTTAAGAGAGTGGTGGTGGTGTGATGGATATGTACGGCAGCCACAAGGAACAAAGGAGGGAGGAAAATCTTTTTGAACTATGATAAAATGAGATCAAGTGAGGCTTTTATCTAAAGCATACATGCAAAATTGCATGTATGCATTGTAAGAGTTAGTTAGAGGAGGCCACATGGAGGATCCATGTGGATCTTTTTGTGCCGCCCACTAGAGGTAGTGGTGATGGTTTATTAGTAAGTATTTTGGGTAAAATCTTAAGATAGGTGGGTAGTTTTGAGGCTAACGGGTATTAACGTAAAATATAACGAGAGTTAAGGCGGAACCACAAAGTGGGAACGAAAAAGATAAAAATAGTTCTACATAAATCGGGATACTTTTCTGAAAATTTTAGTTACGTAGGGTTCAAGCCGGATAATAGTCTTAAACGTGGATCGTAAATAATTAAAACGTTGATTTTTAATAAAATGACTAAAAGTAAATAAAAGTAAATTCTTCGAAATTTATAAATTAAATATAAGATTAAGAATAGTAGTGACCTTAAATACGGGGTTTTACATATTTCTTGTTATTAAACTTTGGACACAAGTACTTACTTTACTCTTGCATGTTTACGTGTTGCCTAAGTTACCGCTAAACCACTATTGCCCGTATTCATGAACCGTTAATTACTGGAAGTAAGCGCGAGTGTTATAAATACATCTATTGGAACTGATAGCCCCCGTCCAGGTTTGATAATTCTCACTTGATTGACGGATTGGTTAGAACGGACGTATATCATGTCAAACTGTTAGTGGTCTTTGGTTGGACACCTGAAGGGCAAGCTTTACTTAGCATCAAGTATGCTACATACTATGTCTAGCTTCGGTGTCATGAGCTTAGTGAAATATAAATACTTTTTTGTGATATTGTATGTGTTACAATAGTCACACGTTTACAAATCTTGTGGTCCATACTTGTGAAATACTTAAACTTACAAAACACCAAATTTATGTTGACGTTTTAAGCATGTTTTTAGGTGCTTAACTGGATTTCTCTTGATGTGCTTCGTGGAGTTTACATGCATTATGACTACATTTTTTTAGGAAACTTATGTCTATCATTTAAATACCTTTGTACTTTAAACATCTTTCAGCTTCTGCATTTTCAACGTATTCCTTTTGAAGTATTGTAATAACTTCTCTATTTTATAATTATGCAATGGTGTCTATTTTCAAAATGTCCATATAATGGTCATTCTCTTGTACTTGTGTTTGAGATATTCATAATGTCATGCCCTCAGATTACGTATTTCCGCTGCGACCCGATTTGGGGGTGTGACATCACTTTCCTTAAATCACTTTGATATAAGGGGTTACTGGAATTGGTCTCCGATTTGTATGTTGATTATATGTATCAATCATGGAGAACCTTCACAACCATCATCAATAAGTGCTTATCTGGGAAAACTTTAGGCAATGACAGACTCTGACAATCAAGAGCTCAAATCTTGTAGGGTTTGGTCAACAAGAAGAACGTCGACTATGCAGAGTTAATTTAGGAAGACATCGAATACCAGATTGACAACAGACAAACAAGTGTCAAGAGATGTGAAATGATGCCCTATCCCAGAATTACCAAGGTCATCATCCATTACTTCCTTTCAAAACACAATTCTATTCCCAAGAGACACAACTCATATATCAACACTATTAAGGATGATGGTGTTCTAGGAAAGTTAAAGTTCTTGAGCAAGGGAGAAGATACACAGAACTATGGAATGTCAATCCCAGATGTCATGATGAATGATGATATCAAGAACTCAAAGGCTTATCTGACATACCTTGCCTTATCCACGAGCACTGATGTTCCAAAGAAAGCAAGAAAAGGAAAGAAGGCCACTGCTACTCTAACCAAGAATGGCTCAATCACTGCTGAAGACAACATTCTCAAATACCCTTATGAAGCTCTCAAGTTAGGTGTTTTTATGAGTCGGACTAAAGTAGAGATAGCAGAAAAAGAACAACGCTTGCATGAAACTCATGCTAGTATTGTTATTGGTATGGAGCATGTCTTAGATCTTGACAAAGAGGCAATTGAGCATCAAAAGAAGAGAAAGATGAAAGGAGTTGCAACTGTACCTGATGCTGCCCAAGAACCACTCAACTTGAAAAAGGGAACTCAAGCAAGCAGAGAAGCGTATATTCTGCAATAGATTCCCAAAGGCTCAAGTGAAGGATCTGGTGCTAAACCAGAGGTTCTCGATGAGCTAAAGGGTAGCTCTACAGCTCAAGCTGATGATGATGACTAGGGTTCTGAAGGAGAGATTGAGACACTCTCAAGTGATGATGAAAGAACCAAGTCTGATAAAGAGAAAGCTAAAAGTAAGAAAGCAGATGATGAAGAGAAGCATAACGATGATGATATTGTTGATGAAGAAGAGACTGATGATGAAAGAACTGAATCAGAGAAAGATGATCAAGAGATAGCTGATGCAGAAAAGATTGATACTGATCAAACAGTAGATGACAAAGTTGATGAAGAGCAATCTAGAGATGACTAAGCTGATAAAGATGATCAAGCCAAAGATAATCAAGTAAGGGCTCTTATCTCTGTGACACAAAAGGAGAAGTCTGAAGTACCATTGTCAACCTCCAGTCATTCTCTGTCATCTAACTATGGTAATCAGTTCCTAAATGTTTCCTCTAACACTTCTCTAATTACAATTATTAAAGAAACTGCAAATACAGAGATAAATTCCTTGTTAGATATTCCAGTGCAACAAGAAATACCTCTTGGCTCAAAAAACTCCATTAATCAATGTACTTGTATTAGTGATTCCTACAATGACAACACCAACACCATCCACAACTCCCCCTAAAACTAAAGTCTAAGCAACCACAGTATCCACAACTGATCCATCAACTACAGGTGTTGCTAAGACTTTCTGAACTTGAAAAGAAAGTTGAAGCACTATCCAAACTTAATCATTATGATGCCATTGAAGAATCCGTATAAGCAAATGTACTCAATGAAGTCAAAAATCAGATTCTAAAGTTCTTACCTAAAGCTGTATCAAAATTCATTAAACTAAGATTGGAAAGAACTGTTCATGATATGCTAAAAAAGAATCTAATAAATCTTCTCTAGTCTTCATCCACTCAAGAAGATTTACTTTCTGAATTAGAACTCAAGAAAATACTCATGGATAAGATGCAGAAGAGTCTCTCCTATCTAGATCATGATAAGAATCACGACCTTTATGATTCCTTGTTGAAATCCATCAGACTAGATGAAGCAATTGCAAGAGGGGATCTTGATCCAAATAAGGTTCGTAAGCGGAAACGCGGTGATAAAGATCAAGACCCGCCTTCAGACACTACAAAGGAAAAGAAAAAGAAAAGCAGTATTGATGTTGAGCTGTCAAAGAAATCATCCGCATTTAAGGAATCATCCAAAGGTATAACTCCACCTAAAGCTTCTAAAACTGATAAGTCTGTGCATGCAGAGGAAATAGTTAAAGAACTTGCTAAAGAGATGGCAATGGATGCTGAAGAACCTAGTTTTGATGATGTGGTTAATGATGCTGATCAACTATAAGATGATACTGCTCTAAAGAAAGAAACTTCTAATTGGTTCAAGCAACCCCCCAGACTAGAAACTCCTGATCCAAAATGGAGTAAAGACCGAAATGTTGATGTTGGAAATGAACAGACTTGGATTAATGATCTGGAAAAATCTACAAAAGACCTTGCTGAATTTAATTATCTAATGGACTATACCATTAACTTCTCAAACTTCATTAAGCATCGTCTCAAGAAAGACAAGATAACCAAAGCTGACATAGAAGGCCTAGTCTTGAAACTTCTTAAAGGAACCTGCAAAAGTAGCATAGAACTGGAATACCACTTGGAGCAACGTTACTTGGCCTTCTTTGATCAGATGGATTAGACAAATCCTGAAGGTGACAGATGCCCATATGACTTGAGCAAGCCACTACCTTTGCAAGGACCTCTAGGTCACCTTACCATCCCTGTCGATTTCTTTTTCAACAATGATCTTGAATATTTAAAGACATGAAACACGGAAAGGAAATATACTACATCGATTACCAAGACAAAGGCTGCAAGGTATGAATTGGAAGGCATTGAAGATATGATTCCAAGGCTCTGGAGTCCAATCAAAGTGGCTTATGACAAGGATGCTGCATTAGGAATTTCTTACTAGGGACCCAAACGTCAGTTATTCTACAAATCCTAAATTAATTGGCAATCACGACATAAAGTCTACTCCATGATGAAGATTCTAAGTGTGATCGGGGTAAAGGTTGATAAACAATTTGGATATGGTTATTAAGAAGAGATAGTGGTAAGAAGAGCTGATCAGAAAGAATACACGTTCAAAGAAGGTGATTTTCTAAGACTACACCTGAATGATATCAAAGATATACTTCTACTTCATGTTCACAACAAGCTCTTCAACCTCCCTAGCAATGACATTATTGATTTGGTAATTACACTGTGCATGTTTACTCGAAGTTTCGTCATTAAGAAAAGGGTTGAAGATGTACAACTTGGAGTAGAGAGTTATCAGAAAAAGCTCAACATCACCAAGCCACATACCACATTTGATGGAATCTCATTCAAAGAGCCATACACCACAGCATATGATCCAAAGGGGGTTGTGTATCTAAACAAGAGCAAACGTAAGAGACTGATGCGAGCTGTACAAGTTTTTTGACAGAACACTCAAGTCTATTCGTAAGAGTCTCTATGAAAGACTACAAAACTTTGTGTTAAGGTATAATAAAGACATACCAAAGAGAAAATGGACAGACAAGGATTAGACTCGGACACAAACTATGGTGAAAAAGATTGACAACCTGCTGCTGGAGAGATGGATCATGCGGAGCTTGAAAGGATTGGTTGGTGGAAGGAATATTGAGACGGACTACCGACTACTGCAGCGGACAGTACGACTTTGTCATACTCGGTGTTAACCAATGTCAGGTCCAGTCTCACACTTTATCTTGTGAATATATTATTATATTATATATACTATTTTATAGTAATATATATATATATATATATATATATATATATATATATATATATATATATATATATATACTTTATTATATATGTGTTGAGTATAATTTTTCATGAATTTTTCAATCAATTCAAAATCTTTTAAAATATGTACTCAACACTATATCATGCCCTCGATAATTGAGGGGGAGCATTAAAATGTTCTGGATAAGCATGCTAATCAGTAACATTTTTCTCCCTGAAAGTTTTAATCAATTGATATCCAAAATATCAAACAATCTGACATTTTTGATAAGGGGAGAAAATATGATTAAAAAATTATGCAATTAATAAATGTGATCTTAAAAGACTTAAGTGCAGACTCCTCCCTTGTATGTGAATAATGTTTTTGAATATCGATGCACACATGCAAGGGGAGCATTTCTGAAAAATTAAGCCATCAAGGTATAAATGTTTTGATTTATATCACAAGTACCTTGATCGATTTTCAAATGGTTCTAATAGCTACAATGGAAATACCCAAAGATAGACCAAGTGCTTATTCTTATGGAGATATAAGGCGGTTAATGATAGGTATAAGTTCCATGATCCTGCCAGAACTAGAGGGATCTACCCAAAGACATTCGAATAGTTAGATTAGAAGTCCTTAGGTATGATATAAAAAGGAGTAAAGTGAGAATGGGGAAAATGTTATCCAAGGCACGAGTTATCACTGGAACAAACCTAATAAGGTAATAATGAGGACGCGTCGGTTTACATTGATGAGATCGAAGAACGAAAAAGAATTGTAAAGATAAAGGGTGTAAAGAAAGAAGCCCTCCTTACACATAGGCAGAAACCGGGTCAATTAATATGCTATCAGAAATAGTTAGATGTTGTCTGGTATTGAAGATAGTAATCATGGACCTAGTGATGTAATGCACAACCCTCCCTAGCCACTCAAGGTCTCTCAAAAGACTCTTGTTTCATTTCTCACGGAGACAAACACGTTATATATCAACTTTCTCACTCCGAGTTAGTTGATATTGAAAAGGTGGCAGTCAGCTCCAGCCTCTGATCACTAAAACAAGCAATGTGGTAGGTGACTTGTGCGACCCTATACGGATCAAACTTGTAACAACTGAATATCAATATCGGTTCAGTATATGATTTGACAGATGTATTTTCAAAGATAAAAACTTTTGGCGTGTTATAAAACTCTTTACTTATTAACACGTCAAATGATTTTCAAATCAATTTTCAATCCTATGTCCATGGGTAGCCTCAAAAGGGCATCTGGGCATAGGAAAGCTGAACACGAATTAACGACTCAATCATTAAGATAGTGACTAACCGATTCACTCTTATTGTGATGTCTGCTTTGAGATGTTTTGGTAATGAGAACAAGCAAGTATGATGAACTAATGCATATGTGTTGGAGGATTCAATACTTCAAGCTGGAAATCCTGTCAAGGAGATTCTTCTAAATAGAATGTACCTGATCACAAGTCAGTCCTCACGGAACCAGAGGTTAATCCAACTAAACACGGATGAATGATAAATCCATATTCGTCCACAACCTTTATTGCTAACCCTTATAAATGCATATTTACACAAAGGTGGTGGTACCTCATTCTAGCAGAGTCGAATTTATAGCCACATGCTCATACTCGATCGACGAATATAAAAACATGATGAAAGCTCAAGTACATGTTACTCAAGTCTTCCGCTACTTTGATACTTAACATCTTCCTTAAAGTCATAAAGTGTTCAAGATGAAGCATATCAAGGAAGATTGTTCAAAAGCTTTCAAGATGAAGTAAAGTATGAGCATATTGGTCCAAATGTTACAAGATCGCAAGAAGGCAAAGGATCACAAAGAAGTTCAAGAGATAATGTAAGATTGATGATCTCATTATGTTCAAGATCATAATTTATCAAGCATGTTGGAACAAGCTCGAGATCAATATTCACTACATAAAGTCACAAGATAAAGACAAAAGATTCAAGACTACGACCAAGACTGAAGACATTCATAGAATGCTAAGCTTAAGTTTATTGTAAATTGGAGTGACCTCCCTTAGGGGGAGATTATTATGAATCAAGAAACGACTAGGTCACTTCCAAAATAGCAGTTCTTTTTTTTGGGTAAAGGGTTTCCCCGGTAAATGTATTACTCAAAAAAACAATTCAGTACAAAGGACGTGGGTGAGTCCCACATCTCAGCCCGTTACATAGGCAAAAAGCGAACATAACAAAGCACAACTACTCCATATGAGGATACTACTAAGTCTAGATTACAACTGACAACACACATCAAAAAATCTATTTCTTCTTCCTGCCACAGACCATGATATCAAGATCATCACAAATAGACTGAAGGTGCTCGGACATATCATGATTCTCGTACATATCATCATCATACGGGTCATATCATCATTATCAGAGTGGTAAAGATGGAAGTGATAAAGGTTATGGTACTAATAGCTTGTTGGAACAATTGAGGGGTTTTTATCAAAATAGCAGTTCTTAGCTTGTAGTTTAGCGTTGTGTAATAAGTAAGCTAACCGGGTCAACATATGGCTATCCATATGTTGATTGGCCATTGTAGACATATAAATACCCTCTCCATGCCTTGGAGAGGGTGTTGGTTCATTTGGCATTCAAACATTCTCTTGTTTCTCTCTCTCTCTAAGTGATCCAACCACTCTTTCTCTCTCTCTAGATTTCTCTCTTATTCCATACTTGTTTATTTGTGTGATTTGATATCCTACAATTATGGTGGTCTCGAATAATATACCAAGCTAAGTTTTAAAGTTTACTACAGTCACCGGCACACTCATATATTTATGGAATTTTGGGTATAAATTGGGAAACAAAATAGTCTTAATCCTCACAATATGGAAATAAGGGTTATGTGTGCGGGTTATGCAACTAATAATCTCACAAAAATTTGCTAATTTTTTTTAAAATTTAGGCATAAATTAGGCATATTATTGTAAAAATAAGGACAAATAATGTTCTAATTCTCCTCCCCCAACTTGAGATATACAATGCCCACGTTGTATAAATATAACATGAAAAACAAGAAATAAAAAAAATTAGAATAGAAAACTCCATTTGCATGGCATGATCCTCCATTATGCGTATATGAGCAATAATGTATGTTGAAAATGCGTGTGGATACCAGCATGACTACAACACACATAAGATTCTAGATAATATGTATACTGATAATATGTATTCCACTAATTTCATCATTCATGTTTAGTACATTCCTGTATTAATCTCAGAAAACAAAAGCAATTCTATCTCTAAATAATCATTGGTTAGAAAATAAAACAAAAACAAAAACTGTACAGGAAGTTGATATGTCGTATCCATGTTTCAGGATATTCCATATTGAAACCTGTATGAAAAACAATCCTAAGTACGGGCCAGAGGTCGAATACGCCGTATCCAGAAATCTAAATATGTCGTATCGACAAGTCTGACAATAATGTTTTAAGAAGGAAAATAAAATGGATAACATCCAGGTTGAATGAATACGCCGTATCCATTGAATTGGATATGCCATATCGATAACCTAGAAAGACAGAACTACATTTCGGGTTGTCTTTCGGCAAGCACTTTTGTTTACAGAAAAGTCTTTAAGTTAAACTCCCTTCAGCTTCACTTTATCTTGAACTTGATAACTTCTTTATTATGATCGTCAATATACCCGTTTGTTCTTGCCCAAATGTCAAACTCATGTTCAATTCTAGCAATACATTCTTGTGGCGTTCCAAGTAATTTACTTCTCTTTTCCTCGAATCTTTCCTCCTTGTTGATAATAACAAAAGGTGCATCCTCCGAAACCATGTAGTCAAAAATATATTTGAAATCATTGTCATCAAACATTGGCCCATAATTACAAATACATTCATGATTTTCCTTGTGAATGGTAATAAATCCATTGAACCATCTTGCTTCAACACACGAAGCCCTACAAAACAGTTTCCCAACAATAACATCTCTTATGTCTTTGTCATGGTAAGCGTCCATTTTCTATAACTTCAAAAATCAGCCACAACACAAAAGTTTCCAACAAGAATAGGCACATTCATAAGAGCTCCAACTACATTTTTTCCTCTATACTTAATTTTATCTTTCAATATTGAATTATAGAACCTTTTAGACATAACATTGATTGATAAAATTAGGAAAAAGTTAGCATTGACATATCCAAAACCTATCATGCAGGAAAATTGTAATAGTTATGCGTAGTTATAGTTATATGATTTCCAACCACTTCCTATTATAGTCACAAAAATTAGGGCATTCATCAATTCCTTCAATATTCTCATCATCATGCCTAGTTTTGACTATATCAACCATGGGTTTATCAATAACTTCTTCTTCCTCAATTGTTGGACCTAATTTATTAACTTCTTGATTTCTCCTAAGCTCTAATGGTTTATTTAGATTATTTAGTTCAAGAAAATCTCTAAATTCAGGGTCTTGTGATCTATTTAAAATCAATGCTTCACCCATTAGCCTAGCTTCTAAATCAAGCTCCATCCGTTGTCTTAGTCCTAACACATAAACCTTTTTAATTATGCTACTAGTAGAATTATCACTTTTAAACACCATTTTGTCGTTCCCAATTCCTAAAGAAATTTTTCTTTCAAATACGTCAATCTTAGCATAAGCGGTAGACAAGAATGGTCTTCCGAGGATCAATGGGACATTGATATCCTCGGGCATATCTAAAACAATAAAGTCTACTGGGAAGACAAATTTAATAATTCCTACTAATACATTTTCCGCTATACCCTTGGGACGTTTCACAGTTCTATAAGCCAATTCAATGATTAACTTAGTAGGAGCTAACTCACCTAAACCTAGATTGGTAAAGGTCGAATAAGGCATAACACTAACACTAGCTCATAAGTCAGGTAAGGCTTTATTAAAAGACATATTATTATTATAGCAAGGTAAAGTGAAACTCTTGGGTCTTTTCCTTTAAAGGTAGAGCATCATCAAGAATTGTCAAGCAATATGAGTTCATTGTTGCATTGATCTCCTCCATATCATTACCATATTCTATTAAACAACCTGGAAAAGGAATAGTAAATTTTCTCAAGTTCCAAACTTTTACATTCATCATTAGGCACGTAATTGCTCTAACCACCATCACTTGACTCTTTTTCTTCATTCTTTCCCCATCCATGTTGGCAGAACTCATCATAAACCGTTTCAAGAGGTGTGTCATAATTAAGCAAATTAACATCCTTCACGAGCAAGTCGAGCGTTTCCGGTTCTTCCTTGTATTCATTACTTATCACTCTGTCCATTCTATCTTACTGAAAAAGGATCAGGAAACTGTGAGTAGGGCAAGCTCATAAGAAAGAGAATACAGAAAATTAAACACGAAATTTGAATATGAAAAATTAACTCAGCTGCTACATCAGGCAATCGATATGCCGTATTCAATAATCTGATATGCCGTATTAAGAGATGAATACGCCGTATCGGTGCTGCTGATACAAATCGAACATATAATGCCCAATTCCACCTGTTTTAATTCAAGATCACGATACAACAATCATAGAGACAACATATTAATAGGTATAACACATCAAAACGTTACCAATTTGAAACTTGACACATCCTAAACAAGGATCTCCTAATCGCATGAACCTAAACCTTAATTTAATTAAATAAAAAAAACATAAGATAAAAGGAAAAAAAACATACCTCGTCCCAGATTGGGAGTTAGCTAATCAACGAATTTTAAATCAAACTAGAGATCTCCACGAGAAGTTTTGAGACGTTGTGTATTATTTTTGTAAAACTAAGACATGCATGTAATCGACGTATTAATGGGTATTTAAGGACCTTAATGAATACACCGTATCCATTTTAATGAATACCTTGTATTGATTCAAAAACCGACTTAGTCAAAATTTTATTAAAAATTTCTAATACGGCGCATTGATCATCCACTTTCACGCCATATCCGTCACTGGGAGATCAATTTTTAGTATATTTTTAGGGAACGTACCTGGGCACCTGCAACAATAATTTGCAGAATTGAATCGAACATGTATATGTTTTATCCTTATAAAATAACTTAGGATCGAACGGGATGCCAAATGGTATATATACAATTTCCAACAAAATTTAATAGCATTCGTTAATTAAAGTAATTTCGAATCATGGTACAAATACATAATTCATTGATATAAGTCTCAATTGTGAAAAACTTATTAATTGTTTTATGACATATTTCTCGAAGATTCTTTGACATATCCACATAGGCATCGATAATGGTATTAACTGTATTACGCAACGGTTTAACAGATGAATTCCTCAAAAAGTGCCTGATATCTAATTTATCATCTTCATTGCCCTTATCAAATTGTAAATTGTTGCAGAAGGACATTCATAAGAAAACAAATCTTCAGCAAAAATTAAAATATTTAATTTTTATTTTTTAGAAAATTGTTTCTTTAAAGCTTTTCTATCCACCATAGAACTGTATACTTCATAATTACATTCTGGCAATGATGTTTCATTTTCCAAGTTAACATTATTAATAAGCTCAAATTTTAGTGCAGGTTCAGAAGAGAAATCAAACTCTAATTTAAAGCATCATCATAAACTATAGCTGGGAATTTTGTTTCAAAAAATATGAGGATGTTGGTTTCTACAGAATCAAGACACCAACTGATCATACCATACTTAACAGTTTCCTGGTTATACACTTCCTCGTTTCTAAGAGCCCTTTTAGTTTCAAACTGAACATATTCTTCCATAGTAGTACCTGGATTATCAATTTCCTGCAACAACATGACTAGAAACACAAAATAGCAAACTGATAAAGACTAAACTAAATGCAAAAAAACAAACAAACACACACAAATGCAAACTAATCTAATCCATACTAAACTAAAAATACCAATAAACAAGAAATAAACAAACTCACTCCCTAGCAGCAACGCCAAAAACTTGACGTGTCGTTGTGTATAGGTAATATTTGTTATCAAGTTTTACTATTTATATTTTGCCGACTTTACCTATTAACTAACACTAACGAGCAATGTACCCGATCAATTATAGGTTCGTTGGTAAGTGGGGGGTGTCAATCACTAAGAGCGAGCATTAATACTTAAATCTATCAGTATTTTAGTTATCTAAGTTAGTCCTAATTTATTCTAGTTAAATCTGTTTAAACCTAAACTAACGTAAGGGGGGTTTTCAGCCTGAGAGACTGGCACGAGTTTGGGTTTAACTAAACTAATGAGGACAATTAACACACATAAGTTGATAAACAAAAGACAAAGAAGTAGTCGAGCCTAATGTAAGGAAAACGTATTAACCATGTTTAATCCAATAAAACATAGGTATTGTCTATTAGTGCAATGATTGTTTTACTTCGTTGGTGATATATCATTCTTAAGCTTAGGTGGGACTTCTCCCTAAACTCTAGGTTTGTATTCCAGTTAATCTTGTCACAATTAACCTAAACCCGCATAAAGCATTCACAACTGATTATAATCTATCTAGGAGACAATATTGGTGATTATATCAAAACCTAGCTCATCAAGACTTAACTAACTTATTGCTTAACGGCTATTTATATACTAGTAGTCCACTGTCCAGATCTTCACCTAAGGAAACAGAACATTATGTGTAATCCTAAGTCACCATTTAGTCTACCTATTCACTTAACCAAAGGCAAAGACAGGTCATTAATATTGTGATCCTATTACTCTAGATACATAAACGACTATATGTAGTTCTATCTTGGACTCTAGCTAACGCGATATTTGTATTTCTAGATCCAGTTGAATGATAGGTTAAACACATATTTAAGCACATAAACGAGTATGAAGTGATAAACATAATCAACATGCAACGTATAAGTAAACAATCAATATAAACAAACCAAACATTAAATTATCATAACATGGCTAATACCTAAAGGTATTAGCCGATAGTCATTGCAACAATACACAAATTCTTAGATAAATGATTAAAGTAACAAAACATTACGCTAACCGATTCTTAAATCTTCTGAGAATCGAACTTGGTGGTTAAAAGCATACTAAAAACCGAGTTTAGGGTTTTCTATTTATAAGCTTTGGAAAAAGGTCGATACGCCGTATGGAAAGGGTTCAATACAGCGTATTGGGGTAACTTGGCAGGCTCCACTATTATTATATTCTAGAATATTCATTTGTCATCGAATACGACATATGAGTTATTCTGGATATGGCGTATAGCACTTTTCTCGTTATGGATGTCTTGTAAAGTTAGGGCACGGATACTCCATATCTTCTTGTTGGATACGGCGTATTGAGGTAAAACCAGCTAGTTCTTCTTTGTTGACCATAGTATTATATACGGCGTATTGTTGATGTGGATACGTCGTATTCTTCAAAGTCAGGCAATGGTCTTTTAGTTCGTCAAAGTCTTGGATACGGCGTATGCTTCGAGAATGATACGGCGTATAGGTTGTCAGAATCAGTAGACTTTCTAGAACTCTTCGTTTGTGCTCCAAAATGCGTGTCTTTTAGCTAACTTTCACCAAATGCTCAATAATTATTGCTATTAATAAATATAATCAATTAAGTACCAATTCTTAAATAAAAGAACGTAAAACGAGCAATAAAGACGGGATAAATGATGCTATAAAATAGACGTTATTTGATGTCATCAAGTATCTTGGGGTTCCTCTGACATCAAAGAGGATTGGTGTCAAGGAATGAAAAAGTTTAATTGATAAAATCAAAAATAAAGTTTTGAACTAGAAGAACAAGTGTTTGTCTTATGTTGGGAGGCTTCAATTGATTACTTCTGTTCTGGAATTAACACATGTTTATTGGGCTTCTGTCTTCTTCCTTCCTCGATCAATAATCAATGAAATTAATAAACTGCTTAAAGGCTTCCTATGGAATCAAGGAGAAATGGCTCAAGGTAAAGCTAAAGTTGCTTAGAAGAACATCTGTAAACCTGAATGTCATAGAGATTTGGGATTGAAAGATTTGGCAATTTGGAATAAAGTTATGATCATCAAGCATCTTTGGCATGTGTGATGTACGGTCGGTTGTAAACACAAGAAGTTTTACAACCCCCTAGGTTGTGCACCTAATCGTTGTAGTGTAGTATATGCAAGACTCGGGGGTTAATTTATTGTTCACTCGGGGAATAGTGTTGTGAAGGCTCAAATAGAATGTAACTAAGGTCTAAAGATCGAAATAAGATTATTTTTGTATTTTTATATTTTTAGAAAGCAAGCAAAAATCTCGGATTTGAAGGGGTTTGTCATAAACTAATTAACTACTAATCTAATCTAATCTAATCTACTATGGAAACTCGTATAGGTAAACAAACGTGTTCACTTAATCATGTTTGCTCTTCCTAATCCTATTGCCCGTCACACTTGCGGTGTAATATGTAAGTATTTCCTAATTCACAAGCGAATTGCACGAACCCACTTTCTATGCAATATCCTGTTAAGGCAACGCACAAGTAAGGTAGTATGAAGACTATTACAAGGCCACTAAGAGTATATTACACGCATTCAAACAATTAAAAAGTGATCAACCGTATTAGGGCAAGGTAGTATGAAGACTGTTATGATGGTATCCTTTCTACACTATCATGTTTCCCTAGACGTCTTCACAATCAATAAAGAAGCTAGTTTTCTAGAGCCTAACGTGCACACCAACAACAAGAAGCAATATTAAAAGGAATTACAAACTAAGTTTCATGCAATCATAAGCAAATACTAATTAATTTAGCATAACATGTTAGAAGAAAGCAAAGAACATTTAATTAAACAATACATAGACATATTGAAAGATTAAAGGGATAAAAGAACCTCACTTGATTAAAACATTGAGTAATGGTGGATACAATAGGGCTATAAAACCCTAAAAACGACTAAAACAATGACTAAAGTCGTTCCCTAAATATGCCTCATAAATCCTACAATTTTTCCACAGTGAAACCCTAAAAATTGTGTTTGTATATATAGGAAAATAATCGTAATAGCGTCGCTTATTAATTGCGACACCGTCACCATGCTGAATCTTCTTAGGGTTTCTTTAAGTTGGCTACTTTTGACGCCGTCACCAAGAATCCTGACGTTGTTTCTTTGAGATTGTGACGCCGTCACAATGATTTGTGACGCTGTCTCCAAACTATGTATACCCTTTTCACATCAGATGTAGAGTTGAGATCTTGTCCGTTTCTTCCTAAATTGAGTCCAAGTCACGTGTATTTCCTCCAAATGCCATCCAAGTGCTAAAAACATAAAAAGAAACAATTAAGAACGTATTTTGAGCATATTTGCATGGTTTAGGAGGTTAAATGACCTTGAAAAAGTGTATAAAATGACACCTCATCAAATACCCCTACACTTGGGATTTGCTTGTCCTCAAGAAAATGAGCTTTTATACCTAGTTAATAGCAATATCGGGGGCATTAAACTTACTCAGTAAAGATAATTCATGACACAACAAACTAGACCTCATAATTGAAAGCATGAAAATAATATACTAGCACCTCACACAAGTGTTTGGATTCTCTCTTTCTCTCGGGTATATAATGAATTATAACAATATGGAAAACGAAAAATTAACACTCATTACCTGTCATAGCTTATAAATTACCATAGGCTTGATAAAGGATAAAACCTCTACTGCATTGGCGTAAGTATTAGCCTTGTATAAATCAAGTCAACGTTCAACAATAAAAGTCAAGAGTCAATAAT
This sequence comes from Tanacetum coccineum, assembly GCA_026074375.1. Lineage (NCBI taxonomy): Eukaryota > Viridiplantae > Streptophyta > Magnoliopsida > Asterales > Asteraceae > Tanacetum > Tanacetum coccineum. The sequence goes on along the minus strand of BQNB010037216.1, from coordinate 30,455 downwards.
CATCATCCAAGTCAAGTCAAGACATTCATTAGTATTTATTAGTCATTAATTTGTATTGGGCTCAAGCCCATGGTAACGATTCTAGAATGTTCTATTATATCCTATATATAGGATAGTTGTTATCAATTGAAGACAAGAAAATCAATTAGCCTTCAATGGTGAATTATCATATTCTATTATGGCATCAGAGCCAACCTTAAACACTTCAAAAAAAAAAAATACACGCCCCTAAATCCTTAAATCTGTCGTTACATTTTTTGTCTGTCTTTGTTTGCCTGCTGCTGCTATCATTTGCTTGCATTATTTCCTTTTCATATTGCATGCTTAATTGTTGTCGTATTACTTTTCTTCTAAGGGCACATCATGACAAGTTATAATAACACAACTGGTCTACCTGCTGTTCACACGTCTCAAGGTGTTACCAATCAATATAATGTTGCATTATCAAGCTACTTTAATGGATCATATCCATTTACACCCAACATGGGCTTTGTTAACTTCCAACAGTCCAACATGGCCGAATCCATTTCACACCCTAACACCACTATACTCGGCCCAGACCAACAATTTAGGTTATGTTTATCTTCAGTCTAGACTTGGACACTATTGTCCATCACCTGCCCAGCCCGCATCATACATGACACACCCTCAAGCTAATTTGGTGTCTTATGTGCCAATTCAGCCGGCCCAAGTGCAGCCCCAGCCGGTCCAAATACCAATCCAGCAGGCCCATCTATACTCGTCTCCACAAGCGTTCCAAACGACGACTCTACAAGAATCAAATTGGAACATGGATACTGGGGCGTCCTCTCATCTAGCCGAGAACACAGGTATGCTCACTTCTTTTAGCAATCCAAGCTTGTATAAATCTGTATTTGTTGGCAACGGCCAACCCATACCCGCGACTCACACGGGCCATAGCCTTTTGCATACACCACATAAACCCCTTCACCTTCATCATGTTCTTGTCACACCTAATATAATTAAAAATTTGATTTCGGTTCGACAATTCACTCGTGACAATAATGTGTCTGTTGATTTTGATGCTTATGAATTCTCTGTAAAGGATTACCAGATGTAACACCCTCAAAATTTCAACAACGCAGCGGAATACCACTATGGGGTGCTACTTCATAGTCCATACGCACAAGTCACAGAAAACGACCTCAAAAGAGACGTTTTATAAAATGTCACATTCAATTTAGTAAAAATGTCAGAGTTACACAGGTCTCACTTGTAATGTATTAGAAAACATTGTCAAAATGTTTATTTAATGGTACTCAAATTATTAAGCGTTTAAAAATATATCCGCGCGACTCGAATGCTCCCAATGCTCCACTAGCAAATAATAACCTGAGAAAATACATGCAAAAACGTCAACAATAATGTTGGTGAATTCATAGGTTTAAGTAAAAGCAGTGTTGAAAAAAATTTAAGTAATATTTCAGTAAGAAAAGCAGTGTTACGGCATTTCAAAGTGTTATTTCCGAAATCCAAGTAGTGATTCAGTAAATCAAGAAGTATTTAAAAGTGGACCACCAGACTTAAGTAATGGCGGACTAAGTACGTATTCCGAAGTCCAAAACAAGTAATAGCAGACTATGTACGTATTCCATAGTCCGAAATAGGTATTATTGCGCTAACCTCATGACATCGAAGCCGTATTCGTAATTATAAGGGAATTGCACCCGGGTTCGTAATTATAAGGGATTTGCACCAGTATTCGTAATTATAAGGGAATTGCACCAGTATTCGTAATTATAAGGGATTTGCACCAGTATTCGTAATTATAAGGGATTTGCACCAGTATTCGTAATTATAAGGGATTTGCACCCGAGTTCGTGGCTCTTAGGCAATAACATTCAGGCAGTAATCTGGATAGCATACAATTTGAAAACACTTGTGTCCAAAGTAAAACAATCATGTCCAAAATTCACGGTTTCAAATATAGGTATTCAGTGATCTCAAATCATGTAGTAAACAAGTAAAAGCTTTAGTAAAAATAGTCAGGTAACGCTTACGTATAGAAATCAATAAGTTTATGTAGTAAAACAAGCACGTATTCTCACCCCGAAAACAGTTTATGAAAACCATTAAAAGAGAAAATGTGTGGCTATGAACTCACCTTGAGTGAATGAATCAACAAAATAAATCAAAGAGTGAAAATGCGTCATGGACAAGTCGAGAGCAACCTAATTAGATATAGGCCGAATAAGTACTAAGTACTATGAATAACTAGGACCATATATAATTCTATATAGCTACATCACCATCTAATTGTGTTTGTGAAATAATGTTTAAATCACATTTGATAAATAATAATCATGTATTTGAACTCGTATAATCGCGTAACTAGTTTAATCGCCTTTGTAAAATAATATTTATAAAGTTTAAAACAAGTATAAATATTATTTAAGTGTTTCCAAAATGTTTCGCAAATTTTTTTATTAAAAACGAACCAACACTATTCACGTCAGGAAATAGTGTCTAGTTTACAAAATATACATCCGAAAATTATGAAAATCGGCAGGTTTATGTAAAATGTCGTTCCGAACAACTTTGTAGTTTTACATTTCGACTCAATCGGACCCGAAGGCCCTCGAAAATGAGCTTCAGCAGCTGCTGAAGCGTACACAGTTTTTCAGCTTTTATATATAATGTTCGATAACTTTGAAACGTCGTATCTTACTCGTTTTAACTCCGTTTTTAGTGATTCTTTCGAGCACGTCTTCGTAATTAAAAGTTTTATAATTATTTTCCAAAAATGTATCTGTTGTGAACAGTAACTTTTATAAAATTAGTTTTATAAAAGTTTAATTAACGTATAACTCGTAAACTATGTATCTTCTTCGTTATAAATCCGTTTTTCGAGTTTCTTACCTTTTTGGAATCGTCATGAGACGTACTATTTTTATAACCTATAAAATCCATGCTTTAAAAGTCGAACTCAAACAGCCCCTTTTTAATACATATGTATTTATTTATATAACTTTGTTTTTATTAGTTTTTAGTTTAGATAAAATACCACAAGTCCTTTATATCACATGTCTTATATATATTATAAGTCCTTAGTCCATATTTTGTCCAAGTGTCCATGGTATCAAGTCCTTAACAACACTTTTAAATCATAAGTTCATTAAGTAACTTTTAGTTAACTAGTTTACCCATATACTTTTTATACATAACCAACAAGTGTACAATACTTATACTCTCTTTATAACATGACATTAGCAACCATATAACATGTGTAAAAGTATACAAAACTATGATCACAAGAAAAATCCATTTTTCAAGTTTAAAAGTATCCTTAATGGTGATGAGCCATATAAACATTATATATATACACATGAAATCATAAGTAGTAAAAAGGATTAGGTTTTAGATGACCTTAGGTGAATGAGTGAGGAATGACAAACAAATCACACCCTTGTGATTTAAACCTTAGCTTGAAAATAAAGAACATATCCATTTTAAGTAAAAATCAAATCAAATGAATGAAATAATCGAAAATATAACAAAAAAATGTAGGGCTCTCAAAGTATACGGATCAAAGTCGGAAAATAACAAGAGTTCGTTTCATCAGTCCTCTGTGTCTTAGTACGCGGCTCACAACCCCAAAACAAACCTAAACCAAACTTCCAAACCTTCTTGCAATATCTTAAATATGATCCTAGATTACTTGTACGCTTGATAGAATTTTTTTTTATGGATTTCTTATAGTTTAATTTGAGACGTGGGTAGGGAGATTGAAACAAAGAGATGTGTGTCAAGTTTTTGCTTTGTTTAGTGAATGAATGAGAAAGGCTTGCTATACTTCTATATGTACTATAAGAATTGGTCAATAACTTATTAAGAAAGTCCAAGTTATCATATGAGATGGGGGAGGGGCCGGTTACACAAGAGGAAAAGAAGGAAGAAAGTAGTCAAATTCACTAGTCACAATTCTAGTCTTCATGAGTATATATTTAGTAAGTGTACTAGGAAAGATTTTTGGTGTGCTCTTTGTCTTGGTTTAAATGTATTCGGCCAAAGAGTCAGTGAATGAGTAGAATTTATAAAATTTTGGGTATTGGATATAATAGTGGATATTTGTTGACGCGTAGATTTATTTTGGTGGTTCCGAGAATGCCTAAACGTATTTAATTTGCGAAACGTAAATGTTTTACGTAGCCAATAAAAATAAAATATAAAAAGTTAATTATTACCCTCGAAAGAAAAAAATGCTTTTATCGTTTGTATAATGTTATCGTATAAATAGGCCTCATTTGGCTTGATGTATTAATATTTATTATATTTTAAACTCACTATAAATATTATTTAAATGTTCTCTTTAAAAGTTTTCGCCAAAATTTTTATAAAAAAACGAAACCAAACTATTATGTCAGAATATAGTGTATTATAATCATATTCACTTGTTTTTTTCGTTAAATGATATTTTTAGCTTACGCGTTTCTAATTATGTGATAAGAATAAAAGTAAACGCCCGGCACGAGGACAAAAAAATAGTGAAAATAATGACGAAATAAGTGCGTCATAAAATGACCTGAAAATACAATTTGGTCACTTAGGGGTATTATAAACTTATCTTTCTAAAATTTATAACTACAGGGGCTGAAAATGTTATTATTCTAAAGTTATATCTATAAGGACCTATTTTGCCAAGTTTCAAAGTTAAAAGTTTAAATTATATATACTTTATATATAAAGGACTAAAGTTGTAAAAGTTTATAAACCAAGGGTATATATTGCCAATTTTGCAAACTTAAAAAAATTATATTAACATATAATATTTTTATATAAGTTATAAAATATATATTAAATATTTATAGAACTTGATTTTATTAAAAACCCGATACATTTATCGTCTATTAATCAACGATAGAAGCATTATAAATCCAATTAAGTTATATATTTAAACGTAACTTATAATCGACTAGCTTTTGAAGATTGCTTTTAAAATATTATTGTATCACGTTACTAGGGAATTTCATATGAAAGGTTTCATTTGAGTTTTTGTTTTGACGAGTTTGTTGGGTTTACGATTTAAAGTGCCCTGGCTCCTCAAACGATACTACATGGCCTCTGGATTATGATAGCCCGAACAGCGATACAATATTTCCATAATTTAATCAAAGATATACGTTAAACTTTATGAAGTTTTGAAACATAAACTATCACACTAAGACTTGACATATCACCCTGGTTGCTGGGTCGATACAGCCGTTACTCTTCACTTGTTATACTTTTGCCACTCAATCTCAGATTTACCTCACTGTTACGGTGAGTTCATAGCCTCACTTTTAAATCTTCTATTTCATAAACCCGTGAGGGGGATACATGCTTATAACCATGAATACAAGTGTTTTCTAAATGTATGCTATCCTGATATATTATTGCATCTGTTGTCTTTAGTACCATTATAGGCCATAAAGACCCCCACCAATCTGGAACCATTTCTCACTTTTGCGAAATCAGACTTCCACCAACAGTGATCGTGAAATATTGATGGAATAGTCCTTTTGGGATTGACAGAATCACCCGTTTGTGTTAGCCGTTTAGGTAACCAAAAGCACTATATTTGAAACTCGGAGGTACTATGGACATTACCTTCACGGGGGCCAATATCTTTATATATATAATCATTATTGTTATATACACTTAGTCAGTTCTTGACGTGCTCATGAGCTTAGACGCAATATTAATGTTTTCGCTAATAATTGACTCATTGCAATTATTACACTATGGGTGTATAACAATGTAACCCACTCTTATGATGACTTTGTTTCATTACTATTTATTAAGCCTATGAATTTCATTCTAACAATTGTGTTGGACCTTTTTTAGCTTGATTTATCTCAGGTAAACTGAACATCTTATGGCAGGATGAGTGGCCACGAGACTTGATGATGCTCCTAAAATGTTATTATTCAAACTTTCCGTTTTCATGTACGATTTTGGAACCCATGTTTGTAAAAAACTCTGATGAAATAATAGAATGATAACTTATCTTTTTAAAACGTCTCTTCGTTTTCTTTATTTTCTTGAGTAGTTTTTCCATGACTTATGACGGTTTGTGCTATAAAAATAAGACCCCCAAGTGTAGATCTACTGTGCTAATATGTACAAAAATGGGGTGTGTTTAGATTGGTATCAGAGCCCGTGATTATAGAGAACCAAGGTTTTTAAAACACTTAACATTAACAACTACTTTTCTTATTTACATCCAGATAGTCCTACGTGGCCACTACATCTCCTTGACATAGTTTGTAAAGATACAATAACTATTATACACTATTATATAAATTGACTTTTGTTATTTCAGTACAGGGTTTTTGTTAACCAGATGATGGTTCTCTTTTTCTATATTATCCCAAAATAATACTCTACGATATTGTGGATACTTTTTTCACTCTAATTTCCGGATATATCCCGGCATCCCCGGGGAACTATGGACCCAGACTTCACACAGAATAAACTTATTCTAGCTCTTTAAATCAAACTCATTTGGTGTAGTTCCAATAGTTTCACCAAACTCTTTCACTTTTTTCATGATGATCCCCTTTATTAAAGGTCATGCATGCATACTATGCTAAAGAATCACCTATTCCACCACCAACTATTGTGCCTCCATCTTCAATGCTATCTCCAATGTTTGATCCTCAAAAATTCTTTCTTCCGGAGGAATTATTGTCACCTAAGAAACAAGGCCATAACCAATCATTCTCCTCTACTACTGTCCTACCTCAAGAATTTGAGATGGGAGCGGGAGAGGAGGAAGGAGGAAAGCTCTCGTTTAAGCAAGTCTGGAACGTCACGAGGAGCAAATGAGGCGAAATTTTGAATACCTGTCATGAACTCTCTCTAGACCGCATTGAGCACATAGAAAGACAAACTCTAGCAAGGTCTCGGAAAAGGTTCGGGGGATATACTACAAGATTTCGAAATATCGGTAGCTGAACTCCAAAAGGCTTCATGCTTCGAATTACTAAACTTCAAAGAAAGCAAATAGGAAATAACAACAAAATTGCTCTGGCTCGCTTCAGGATTGCTAATCTAGAATAAATCATCGAAGAAATCCAAGTCCGTCACCAAGCAGACAAGGAAAGTCTTCTGAATGCAATCTATGAACTCAATGAAACAGCACCAGAAAGGAACCATCGAAACTATAGATTAGATACTAGTTATAGCTTTTAACCTTGCCACAGGATTGTGTGGTATAACAAATACACAAACACTTGTCAAATTTTGACTATGTACAGTACAAAGGCAAGTTGTTCATGATATAATATAATGGCAATCCCGTTATACCTTGTTGTTTCATTAATACCGATGTCTATCCATCCTTAAAAACAAGTTCTCTCTATATTTCATCTCCGTCTCCATGTTATGAATCATACATGATTTCTAAATAAATCATAGAGTACTTATTTGATTTGAATTATACTATGATTTCGAACTTATCACGATTGTGACCAAGTTTATTCTTGAACCTTTAATCATTTCAAAGACTTGTTGTATCATTCTTATTACGTGTTAAATCTTATGTTGATAGGACTGCATCCACAAAGGAATATGTCAACTCTGAAGCAACAGCCTATGAACGTAAGGATGCCATATCAGGAAACTAGTGCTCGACAGTGTTAACACAGCTCAAAAGCACAAGGCCGCTAACATGGCAAATACTGATAATACCCACCACTAGACCTAGAGAAGCTCCATGTAGGCAAGACATGTAGCTACAGAGTTCATTGATGAGACTGTCCAACCTAATCAAAATTCAAAAGGTACGGAAGGCGCTATTGGTCTCATCCGCTGGTTTGAAAGAACTGAATCAGTGTTTTCCTTAGCTACTTGTACCGAAGACCTGACAAGGTGTAGTTTTCTTCTGGTAATCTTAACTGAAAGAAGCTTCTTTTTGGGTGGTTGGAATTCTTTTGCCCTATACCAATAGTGGGGATTGAAGTTGAAAGCTTACAAGATTACCTGGGTTGAATTCAAGAAGCTTTTGATAAAGAAGTACTATCCCGAATGAAGTCCAGAAGATGGAAGACGAAATTTTACCATCTGACTGTGAGGGGGACATGTTCTCACAGACATATCCGTGAGAAGCATTCCAGGAATGGCAACCTTGTGTACAACCTTTGGTGTCAGATTCTCGAGAAACATGATGGATGTTTTCATCGGGGGATTGCCTCGAAGGTATTGGAGGGAAGTTACCGCATCTAAACCTCAACTCTTGAAGGAAGCCATTAAACATAGCAATAGGCTAAGGTATCAGGTAACAACAGCACACTCTCGGTGCATGTCATCAAGTGATCACAAAACGATAAGTTTAACGACAGATAGACCTTTCAAAACAACAAAATACAGCAACAACTAATAACAACAACTACCGTATCACCAACACAAATACAAACCGCTAACAATAATTCACAATCCCATAACAGAACAGAAGGACCAGGAAACCTTCAGGGATTATGCTGCACTCCAACTGAAAATAAATAGATATATTGGGACACCGTCACTTGTGTAAGAAATGCAACTCTGCATCACACAGGACCTTTGCACTGTTATGTCTATTATTTGTATACAAGGTGGTGCATTCATCTGACAAAGAACTGCACAGAAACAAAGGGCCAGTCATGAAAGTATCTATGCTTACTAGTGATAGTTACTTACCATGCATGTGGAGAAGATAAGGGGCACATATGCAAATCGAGTGCCAAAAGTACCACCAACTACAACTGCCCGGGGAAGAGCCCTACATGCTAAGGGGATAGGAATTGGCTCATCAAAACCCGAACGTATGATCACGGTATGTTTCCTTCTTAAACCAACATCTAGCCTGGAGTATTATTTGATTCTAGGGCCTGGAGTATAAGCTTCTTATCCATATCTCTTGCCTCTATAGAAAAATATTACACACCATTACATAGATTCCTTTTACGATATCGAATGCTGACGGAAACCTAGTAAGCACTCAAACACCGTTAGTTCAGGAGTGCAATCCCTGACCTTGTTTAAAACACATCCTTTCAAAAATCTGGTCTTTATGCCATTAAAAATAGGTAGTTTCAACGTCGGTTTTGGGTATGGATTGGTTTTATCCAAGTATCATGCTAGTATCATATGTGACGAGGAAAGTCTGTCATATTCCATCGACGGGGTGATGAAAATTTAATCATTCGAGGTGGTCACAAAGTAAAATCGACTAAATACTCATATTCTGTATAAAAACCGATATGTATATATCCAGGGGATGTCAAGGTTTTCGTAGCCCAAAAATATTGGAAAAGAAAGTCAGACGGAGAACACGACTAGAAGACATACGGTAGTCAGAGAATTCTAATGTTTTCATGAAGATCTACCTAACCTCCTCCAATTCGTCAAGTAGAATTTCAAAATTGATTTAAATTCCAGTGTGCGGACACCGTTTTAGCAGAGCACCTTTTAGATTTGCTCCTTCAGAATTGCAGAAAATATCTAACCCACATTCAAGACGTTGGCAAGACCCGAGGTTTTATTCGGCCAAGTATCATGTCTTTTGTTAGATAAGAAGGACTGGGGGAGATCTTTCAGAATGTGGTATCGATTACCGGGTCATTCGAATAAACTTACCGTAAAGGAATCGTTACTCCATATACCCAAGCATCGATGACTTATTTGACCAATTTAAGGTTCAGGTTGTCTACTACGAAAATCGACTTTGAGATCAGGTTATCACTTCAACTGAGAGTAAGGGAATGAAGATATTCTTAAGACTGCTTTCAAAACAAGATACGAACACTATGAATTTCAAGTTATGCCATTTGGTTTTCTAACGGCATGGCTGATTCATTGATCATGAATCGGTGTAGATGTAATACCATTACTTGGATAATATTTGGTCTGATAGTGTTAATCGATGATATACTCACTCTACTTCGTAACAAAAAAGAGCACGCAAATCATTCTGGGAAAATTAATCCTAGAATTACTCATGGGGAAAGAATAGTTGTATGCAAAAAGTTTCTCCTAGTGTGATTTCTGGATTCATACTCCAGTGCTATTTCTTCTGGACACTTTATGATAGTCAGGACTTCCATGTTGACCCCCGCCCAAGATTGAAGCATTAATAATTGTGCCATCTCCTACTACACCAATAGAAATACCGTAAATTCTTTAGGAAAGTGCAGGCTTACTACCGGGGATCTCATCGATAGGTTTTTTGAAGATGGCAAAGTCCTTTGACTGAATTAACCCAGAAAAAACAAGAAAGTATTTCATGGGGCAAAGATCATGGTCGGCTTCACAATTACTTAAAACAGAAGCTTTGTAAAGCTCCAATCTGAAGCTCCATGGTTTGAATTCCTCATATACTTACAGTTACCATGCCAGTATTAAGGGAACACGCAACCATTCGAGGCACTTTATGGTCGGAAAGTGCAGAACCACTGTTTGTTGGGCCAATTGTTGGATGGAGTATGGGTTCAACTTACAGGACCTGAAAATAATCCATGAAACCACTGAAAAGATAGTTGCAAATTCAAAAACGCTTGCAAGCTGCAAGAGACCGGCAGAGATGTTATGCACAATAATTAATATAAGAGTAAGCCGCTTCGGAATTTCAAGTTGGCGAGATCGTTGTTTTGTTGAAAGTATCACCTCGTAAAGGTGTAATCGATTCGGAAAAATGAGGGGAGAAGGCTTACCCCCGGTAAATTGGACCAATTCAAAATCCTGAAACGGATATGGTCCAGTGGCTACAAACTAGAGCTTCTTGAAGAGCTTAGTAATGTCACCGTACTTTCCACATTTATAATCTAAAGAAATGCTTATCTAACGAATCCCTTGTCATTCCAATGAAAGAACTTCGAATTGATGACAAACTCAACTTTGTGGAAGAACCAGTGGAGATTATGGATCTAGAAGTCAAGCAACTGAAACAAAGTCGTATTCCTATGATCAAAGTACGATGGAACTCTAAAAGAGGACCAGAATTTACATGGGAACGCGAAGATCAAATTCGTGCCAAATATCCACATCTGCTTTCAAACACCACTCTATGGCATCCAACTAAATCTCTGGACGAGATTCTTTTAAGGGAGGGGAGACTATAACAACACCGTAAAATTTTCATCAAATGTTAATTATCCATATATTAACTTAGATGACTTTGTTAATATCCATCTATTATATATATCACCTTTTTACAGGGAAATTTTTGCTTTATCTCATTATGCAACGTAACTTGCATTTCTAAAGTAAACAAGCTCACGCAACCTCTACCAATGCCATCTCTATCTATGTTTATATCATGTAATCATCCTAATATGTCAAGTCAATATCTTAATATCATTTTTACCAAGTACATTATCCTATAACGTACTTTTCAAACGTTATTTTCAAATCAAGCATTAAACGTTAAGTTTATATCAAAACCATAATTATATGGTAATGTATACATATAAATGAATGTACAAGGCCTTTTATAGAATGGTATTACAAGTATCAATCACACAACATTTGAATATCTTTTCCCTCCTAAATCAAGTTACAACACATTAAAGCTTAATGTATAAGTCAATAATGCAAGAAAGTCAAATTAGGTCATTTTACCTTCTAAATCACTTTGAGTTTCTTACTCCACTTTAGTACAAGGTTACACAGACTTAATGCATGACTTTTAACCCTTAAACCTAACCCTAATTCATTCCTAAACCCTATAATCTAAAAAACCTAAACCTAAAAACAAAAACCCTAACCCTAATTTACTTTAAATCCAAAAAACTAAAACCCTAAACCTAAAACTAAGCCATAAACCTTAATCCTAAGCCCTAATCTCAGTCCTAACACTAATCTTAAACCTTAATCTATCCTAAACCCTAACCCTAACTCAATCTAAAAGTCCAAAACCCTAAATCGAGCCCTAAACTAACCCGTGACCCATTTTGCTCCATTTTGACCCATTTTTAAACCCAAGCAACCAACCAAGCACCACTATGACTCACCAAGCAGCCACCTAAGTATGCTCTACAAAAGCACCTTATTTCACCACCTTAGCTCACCAAGTTGCAAAAAAATCACCTCATTGTCTTCCTTTTTCTAGCCCGTGGCCGCAAAACCATACCCGCATCTCATTTCTGGTTCTAGATTATTTTATTTACTAGCACCTCAATACTCACTACACTAGCCTTAGATATTTTACATCAAGTAAACTTGGTCCCTAAGGGTTTTTCACCCCTATAAATACACGAACCAAGCACCCTTTTTAAATCACCCTCAACACTTTCTTCACATACTCAAATGTAGTTCTAACCTTTCCATAGCAGAAATTGCAAGGTCAAAAAGCAAGTACCCTAGCTAAAATAGAAGCCAAAGAAGCAAGAAAAACGACACTTAGCCTTTGAAGTCGTTTACTAAGCGTTTCGATACCGAAAAACCCCATTTTCGAGAATAGAAGCCAAGAATCAAGAAAAAGAAGTCCTTGAAGTCGTTACTAGGCGTACGAACCCGAAAACCCCATTTTGACCCATTTCTAGCTTAAGTAAGCTTAAATCTTGTTCAATAAGCTCATGATTTGTATTAGAATGTTCATAATACTCTTAAAGATCGTATATAAACTCTTGTTTAAAGCCTTAAATCCTCAAACCCATGTGTTTTTAATTTAAAACCCTAAAAACGACCTGTTTTGATATTCTAGCTAACGAATCCTTTTCATAAACTATTGTTACGTTAGAACATTTTATTTTAGCATATTTTAATAAGCTATAACCTGAAAATATCATTTGGAGTCCTAAAATAAGCTTGCATAGCTTTTTGGACTTGATTTGTAAATTATTTCCATGCAAGGGGTATATATCGTAACTTTCTTAAAATTATAACTAAAGGGGCTGAAAATGTCATTTTCCTAAAGTTATAACTATGAGGGGTTGTTTTGCCAAGTTTCAAAGTTAAAGGTTTAAATTATATATACTTATATATAAGGACTAAACTTGTAAAAGTTTATATACCAAGGGTATATATTGCCATTTTTGCAAACTTAAAATATAAAATATAATATTTTTATACAAATTATAAAAATGTATATTAATATTATAAAACTCAATTTTATCAAAAACCGACACATTAATCGTTATTAATCATCGATAGACGCATTATAAATCAATTACGTTATATATTTAACGTAATTTATCACCTACTAGCTTTTGAAGAAACTTAAAATCTTATCATATCACGTTACTAGGGAGTTTCATGTGAGGGGTTCCATTTGGGTATTTGTTTTGACGAGTTTGATGGGTTTACGATTTAAAGTGCCCTGGCTTCTCAAACGATACTGCGTGGCCTCTGGATTATGATAGCCCGAACAGTGATACAATATTTCCATAAATTAATAAATCAAAGTAATACGTTAAACATCATGAAGTTTTGAAACATAAACCATCACACTAAGACTTGACATATTACCCCAGGTCGCGTGGAAGCCGTTACTTTCACTTGATATACTTTTGCCATAAATCAGATTTCCCTATACTGTTAAGGTGAGTTCATAGCCTCACTTTTAAATCTTCTATTTCATAAACCCGTGAGGGGGATACATGCTATAAATCATGAATACAAGTGTTTTTTTAAATGTATGATATCCTAATATATTATTGCATCTGTTGTCTAAGTTTCCCCCCCCCCCTTTATGCCAAAAGAAGACAAACCCCCACCATCATGTGACCATTAATCACTTGTTTGCGAGTGAACGTGAATATTGTTGAATAGACCCTATTGGGATGACGAATCCCGTTTGTGTTAGCCGGATAGGTAACCAAACGCACTATATTTGAAACTCATAGGTATATGGCAATTACCTACACGGGGGCCATTATCTTTATATATATCATTATTGATATATACACTAGTCAGTTTGAGTGCCATGAGCTTAGACGCAATAATACTGTTTTCCATAATAATTGTACTCATTGCAATTATTACACTTATGGGTGTATAACAACGTAACCCACTCTTATGATGACTTGTATTCACACTATTTATTATAAACCTATGAATTTCACTCAACCATTGTGTTGACCTTTTTAGCATGTTTATCTCAGGTAACTGAACATCTTATGGCACGGAGTGGCACGGACTTGAAGATGGCTAAAATGTTATCATTCAAACTTTATGTTTTCATGTAGATTTTGGGACCTCTGTTTGTAAAAACTCTGATGAAATAATGAATGATAACTTATCTTTTAAAAACGTCTCTTTCGAGTCGTTTTCTATGATTATGACTGTTGTACTATGAAATAATACCCCAGATTAGCTTCTGCTGCTATATGTCAAAAATGGGGGTGTTATAGATTGGTATCAGAGCCACGGTTATAGAGAACAAGGTTAAAACCTTAACTATAACTACTTTTCTTTTTCCATCCAAGAAAGTCCTCCGTGCCACTACATCTCCTGAATAGTATGTAAAGATACATAACTATTATACTATTATATAAATAACTTATGTTATTTACTACTGACAATGGGTTTTTGTTAACAGAGATGTCTTCTCCCAAACATCCAACTTATCCGATATTGATGATAGCTTTTTTTTTCCTCAACGTTCCGGACTATATCCCGCTTCCCCCCCGGACTATGTCCCCAGCTTCACGACAGACTAAACTATTTCAAAGCTCTTCAAATAACTCATTTGGTGTAGTTCCAATAGCTTCACCAACTCTTTCACTTTTTCATGATGATCCCTATATGAAGGTCATGCATGCATACTATGGTAAAGAATCACCTATTCCCCCACTAACTATTGTGCCTCCATCTTGAATGCTATCTTCAATGTTTAATCCTTAAGAATTCTTTCTTCCGGAGGAATTATTGTCACCTAAAAAACAAGGCCATAACCAATCATTCTCCTCTACTTCTGCCCTACCTTAAGAATTTGAGATAGGAGAAAGCTCTCGTAAGACAAGTCTGGAACGTCACGAGGAGCAAATTAAGGAAATCTTGAATCACCTGGATGAACTCTCTCTCGACCATATTGAGCACATAGAAGACAAAATAGAAGGTCTCGGAAAAGGTCGGGTGATTAAACAACAAGATTTCGACAATCTGGAAGCTGAACTCTAAAAGGCTCATGCTCGAATTACTAAACTTCAAAGAAAGCAATAGGAAATAACAACCAAAATTGTGCTCTGGCTCGCTTCAGGATTGCTAATCTAGAACAAATCATCGAAGAAATCCAAGTCCGTCACGAACACCAAGCAGACAAGGAAAGTCTTCTGAATGCAATCTATGAACTAAGAACAGCCGAAAGGACCATCACGAACTACTAGATTAGATACAAAGTTATTAGCTTTTAACCTCTGCCCACAGGATTGGGTGTATAAAATAACAACACTTGTCAAATTTTGACTATGTACAGTACAAAGGCAAGTTGTTTATGATATAATACAATGGCAATCCCGTAATTATCCTTGTTGTTTCATAATACCGATATATCCATCCTAAAACAAGTTCTCCTATATCATCATCTTCGTCTCCATCGTTATGAATCATACCATGATTTCTAAATAAATCATAGATACTTATTTGATATGAATTATCTATGATTTCGATATCACTATTGTGACAATGTTTATTTTTGAACTTTAATCATTTTAAGACTTGTGATATCATTCTTATTACGTGTTATCTTATGTTGATAGAATGCCTCCCAAAAGGATGTCAACATCTGAAGCACCAGCCATGACTCAGGCTGCCATCAGGAAACTAGTTGCTGACAAGTGTTACTACCACAGCATCTAAAGCAAGCAAGCGCTACATGTCAAATGACTGATAATACCGACCCCACCAACCAAGAGAAGCTCCTGTGGCAAGACAATGTAGCTACAAAGAGTTCATGAGCTGCCAACCTATCAACTTCAAAGGTACGGAAGGCGCTATTGGTCTTATCCGCTGGTTTGAAAGAACTGAATCAGTGTTTTCCCGTAGCAACTGTACCGAAGACTGCAAGGTGAAGTTTGCTACTGGTACTTTAACTGAAGAAGCTCTATCTTGGTGGAATTCTTTTGCCCAACCTATTGGGATAGAAGAAGCTTACAAGATTACCTGGGTTGAATTCAAGAAACTTTTAATAAAGAAGTACTGTCCCCGAACTGAAGTCCAGAAGATGGAAGATGAATTTTACCATCTGACTGTTGAGGGGGAAAGATCTCACGACATATGTTGAGAAAGATCCAGGAATTGGCAACCTTGTGTCCCACTATGGTGCCAGATTCTGAGAAAATGATGGAAGTTTTCATCGGGGGATTGCCTCGAAGTATTGAAGGGAATGTTACCGCCTCTAAACCTCAAACTCTAGAGGAAGCCATTAACATAGCCCAGAGGCTAATGGATCAGGTAACAAAGCACACTCCGGTGCAAGTATCAAGTGATCACAAACGAAAGTTTGACGACAGAAGAACTTTCAACAACAACAACTACCGCAAACAATAATAACAACACTAACTCGCGTAACACGCAACACCAACAACCGCACATAATCACCAACCATAACAGAATAAGAGACCATGGAAACCTCAGGGCATATGCTTTGTCCTGAACTATGACGCTATCCAACTGAAAAAAAATAGATAATATTGGGAAAACCGTCCCTTGTGTAAGAAATGCACTCTGCATCACACAGGACCTTGCACTGTTAAGTGTAATATTTGCAACAAGGTGGGCCATCTGACCAAGAACTTCTGCAAAAACAAAGGGCCAGTCACCTGAAAAGTAAAATATCTGCTACTAGTGATAGTTTACTTACCATGCATTGCGATAGAAAGGGCAATTATCAAATCAGTGCCAAAAAATACCACTTAAGACCAACAAACAATGCCAGGGAAGAGCCACAAGCAAGAGGTATTGAGGAATGCTCATCAAAACCCGAACGTAGTCACGGGTATGTTTCTTCTAAACCAACATCTAGCTGGAGTATTATTTGATTCTGGGGACGATAAAAGCTTCGTATCCATATCTCTTGCCTCTAAGCTAAATATTCCACCCATTATAATAGATACCTTTTACGATATCGAAATGGCTGACGGAAACCTAGTAAGCACAAACACCGTTATTCAGGGTGCAATCCTGACCTTGTTAAACCAACCTTCCAAAATTGGTCTTATGCCAATTAAACTCGGTAGTTTCAACGTCGTCATTGGTATGGATTGGTTATCCAAGTATCATGCTAGGATCATATGTGACGAGAAAGTCGTCCATATTCCCATCGACGGTGAAACATTAATCATTCGAGGTGACCAAAGTAAAATCGACTAAATCTCATATTCTGTATAAAAACCGAAAGGTATATATCCAGGGGATGTCAAGTTTTCGTAGCCCAAATAATGGAAAAGAAGTCAGACGAGAAACGACTAGAAGACATACCGGTAGTCAGAGAATTCCTAGAAGTTTTTCCTGAAGATCTACCTAACCTTCCTCCCATTCGTCAAGTAGAATTTCAAATTGATTTAATTCCAGGAGCGACACCCGTAGCCCGAGCACCTTATAGATTAGCTCCTTCAGAAAATGCAGAAACTATCTAACCAACTTCAAGAGTTGGCAGACCGAGGTTTTTATTTTCTCCAAGATCATGTCTTATTTGTTAAAAAGAAAGGCGGATCTTTCAGAATGTGTATCGATTACCGGGGTTGAATAAACTTACCGTAAAGAATCGTTACCCATTACCCAAGATCGATGACTTATTTGACCAACTTTAAGGTTCAGGTGTCTACTCGAAAATCGACTTGAGATCAGGTTATCATTAACTGAGAGTCAGGGATGAAGATATTCCTAAGACTGCTTTCAAAACAAGATACGGACATTATGAATTTCAAGTGATGCCATTTGGTTTAACTAACGGGCATGCTGTATTCTAGAGATCTATGAATCGTGTCTTGTAAACCATACTTGATAAATTCTTGATAGTGTTCAAACGAGTATAAACTCATCTAACTCCGTAACAAAAAAGAGCACGCAAAATCATCTGAAGAATTAATCCTATAATTACTCAATAAAGAAAAGTTTTAAGCAAGGTTCTCCAAGTGTGATTTCTTGGAATTCATAACGTGCAATTTCTGGACACTTAATTTATAATCAAGGACTTCATGTTGACCCCGCCAAGATTGAAGCAGTTAAGAATTGGGCATCTCCTACTACACCCACAGAAATACGTCAATTCTTAGGACTTGCCGGCTACTACCGGAGATTCATCGAAGGTTTTTTGAAGATTGCAAAGTCTTTGACTGAATTAACCCAGAAAAACAAGAAGTATATCTGGGGCAAAGATCAAGAGTCGGCTTTCCAATTACTAAAACAGAAGCTTTGTAAAGCTCCAATCTTAGCTCCATTGGTAGAATTCTCATATAATAACAGTTACCATGCCAGTATTAAGGCAGCACCATTCGAGGCACTTTATGGTCGAAAGTGCAGATCACCTGTTTGTTGGGCCGAAGTTGGAGATGTTCAACTTACAAGACCAGAAATAATCCATGAAACCACTGAAAAGATAGTGCAAATTCAAAAACGCTTGCAAGCTGCAAGAGACCGGCAGAGAAGTTATGCCAATATAAGACGAAATCCTTTCGAATTTCAAGTTGGAGATCGTGTTATGTTGAAAGTATCACCTCGTAAATGTGTCATCCGATTCGGAAAACGAGGAAAGCTTAACCCCCGGTACATTGGACCATTCAAAATCCTTGAACGGATTGGTCCAGTGGTATACAAACTAGAGCTTCTTGAAGAGCTTAGTAATGTCACAGTACTTTCCACATTTATAATCTAAAGAAATGCTTATCTAACGAATCCCTTGTCATTCCAATGAAAGAACTTCGACTTGATGACAAACTCAACTTTGTGGAAGAACCAGTGGAGATTATGGATCGAGAAGTCAAGCAACTGAAACAAAGTTGTATTCCTATGATCAAAGTACGATGGAACTCTAAAAGAGGACCAGAATTTACATGGGAACGCGAAGATCAAATTCGTGCCAAATATCCACATCTGCTTTCAAACACCACTCTGGCATCCAACTAAATCTCTGGACGAGATTTCTTTTAAGGGAGGGAGACTATAACAACCCGTAATTTTCATCAATGTAATTATCCATCTATTAAATTAGATGCACTGTAATATCCATCTATTATATATATATCACCTTTTTACAGGGAAATTTTTGCTTTATCTCATTATGCAACGTAACTTGCATCTCTAAAGTAAACGAGCTCACGCAACCCCTACAATGCCATCTCTATCTATGTTTATATCATGTAAACATCCTAATATGTCAAGTCTATATCTTAATATCATTTTACCAAGTACATTATCCATTTAACGTACTTTTCAAAACGTTATTTCAAAACAAGCATTAAACGTTAACGTTTATATCAAAACCCTAATTATATGTAATGTATACATATAAAATGAATGTACAAGCCTTTAAAGAATGTGTACAAGTATCAATACACAACATTTGAATATCTTTTTCCTCCTAAATCAAGTTACAACACATTAAAGCTTAATGTATAAGTCAAATAATCAAGAAAGTCAATTGAGGTCATTTTACTCCTAATTCACTTTGGTTTCTTAACAACACTTTAGTACAAGGCACAAGCACATAATGCATGAGCTTTTAACCTTTAAACCAAGAACCCTAATTCATCAAAACCCTAATCTAAAACATAGAACCCCTAAAAACTAAACCCAAAACCCTAATTTCACTTTCAATTAAAAACTAAACCCTAAACCTAAAACTAAGCCCTAAACCTTTAATCCCCTAAGCCCTAATCTCAGTCCTATCAACTAATCTTAAACCTAATCTATCCTAAAAAAAACCCTAACCCTAACTCAATCTAAAAGGTCCAAAACCCTTAATTTATCGAGGCCTAAACATAACCCGTGACCCATTTTGCTCCCCATTTGACCCATTTTAAACCCAAGCAACCAACCAGAACCACTTATAGACTTCACCAAGGCAGCCACCTAAGTACTTACAAGCACCTTATTCACCACCTTGCTCACCAAGTTGCAAAAATCACCTCATTGTCTTCCTTTTTCTAGTCGTGGCCTCCAAACACCATCCCACATCTCATATCTAGTTTCTAGCTTATATTACTTACCCTCCTAGCCTCAATAATCCACACACATAGCCCTTAGATATTTACAACAAGTAAACTTGGTCCCTAAGTTTTTTTTCACCCTAAAATACACAACGCGAGGAACCCTTTTTAAATCACACACCTCAACACTTTCTCACGACACTCAAATGTAGATCAACACTTTCCATAGCAGAAAAGAAGGTCAAAGAAGTCCCTAAGCATCAGAATAGAAGGCCAAGAAAGCAAGAAAAACGAAGACTTGAAGTCGTTACTAAAGCGTATACGAACCCAAACCCCCATTTCGACCATTTTATCTCAAGAACGAGCCCTAAGATCTTTGTTCAATAAGCGTATATCTCTATTATGATGTTCAAATACTCTTAATATCATATTATAGAACTCTTGTTGAAGCTTTAATCCTCAACCCAGTGTTTTTTTATTAAAACCCTAAAAATGACCCGTTTTGATTTTCTAACTAACGAATCCTTTTTCTAAACTTTTGTTACGTTAGAACATCTTATTTTAGCTTATTCTAATAAGCTATAACCTGCAAATATCATTTGGAATCCTAAAATAAGCTTGCATGGCTTTTTGGACTTGTTTTGCAAATATTTCCATGCATAGGGGTATATATCGTAACTTTCTGAAATTTATAACTAAAGGGGCTGAAAATGTCATTATTCTAAAGTTATAACTATAAGGACCTATTTTGCCAAGTTTCAAAGTTAAAGGTTTAAATTATATATACTTTATATATAAAGGACTAAAGTTGTAAAAGTTTATAAACCAAGGGTATATATTGCCAATTTTGCAAACTTAAAAATATAAAATATAATATTTTTATATATATAAAAATATATATTAATAATAATAAAAACTTGATTTTATTAAAACCCGATACATTTATCGTTATTAATCAACGATCGACGCATTATAAATCAATTACGTTATATATTTAACGTAACTTATCATCGACTAGCTTTTGAAGAAACTTAAAAATCTTATCGTATCACGTTACTAGGGAATTTCATATGAAGGGTTTCATTTGAGTTTTTGTTTTGACGAGTTTGCTGGGTTTACGATTTAAAGTGCCCTGGCTCCTCAAACGATACTACATGGCCTCTGGATTATGATAGCCCGAACAACGATACAATATTTCCATAATTTAATCAAAGATATACGTTAAACTTTATGAAGTTTTGAAACATAAACTATCACACTAAGACTTGACATATCACCCCAGGTTGCGTGATGAAGCCGTTACTTTCACTTGATATACTTTTGCCATCAATCAGATTTCCCTATACTGTTAAGGTGAGTTCATAGCCTCACTTTTAAATCTTCTATTTCATAAACCCGTGAGGGGGATACATGCTATAAACCATGAATACAAGTGTTTTCTAAATGTATGCTATCCTGATATATTATTGCATCTGTTGTCTAAGTCCCTTTATGCCAAAAGACCTCCACCATCATGGACCATTAATCACTTGCGAGTGAACGTGAATATTGTGAATAGGCCTATTGGGATTGACGAATCCCGTTTGTGTTAGCCGGATAGGTAACCAAACGCACTATATTTGAAACTCATAGGTATATGGAAATTACCGATACGATGGGGCATTATCTTTATATATATCATTATTGATATATACACTATCGTTTGAGTGCCAGAGCTATACGCAATAATACTGTTTTCCAAAATAATTGTACTCATTAATTAATTACACTTATGGGTGTATAACAACGTAACCCACTCTTATGATGACTTGTATTCACACTATTTATTATAAACCTATGAATTTCACTCAACCATTGTGTTGACCTTTTTAGCATGTTTATCTCAGGTAACTGAACATCTTATGGCACGGAGTGGCACGGACTTGAAGATAGCTAAACTGTTATCATTCAAACTTTATGTTTTCATGTAGATTTTGGGACCTCTGTTTGTAAAAACTCTGATGAAATAATGAATGATAACTTATCTTTTAAAAACGTCTCTTTCGAGTCGCTTTCTATGATTATGACTGTTGTACTATGAAATAATACTCCAGATTAGCTTCCGCTGCTATATGTCAAAAATGGGGGTGTTATATCTTTGTTCTTAGTTTCAGCCTTTTGACAAAAAAGTTCAAAAATCCAAAAAAATATTAGTGCTAAACTGTCACTTTTGACATATCACTTTCTTGCTTGTTTCTAGTTCAAATTTCTTAAAAGTATATTTTTTGTGTTCATTTGTGGTTGATATTCATCTGTTTAGAGTTTTTAGGTTTTGAGATTAGCTTTTTGAAGCTATTTTTTTGTCAAAAGTAGTGTCAAAGCTGTCTAAAATCATTTTGAGTCTAAAATTGTGCAAACTGCTTCGGGCTTAATGTGCTTATCAGCTTATTGTTTGTGCTCAAATTTGTTCCAAAATGCTTATTAGTAGTCCTAGATTAGTTGGGTTCAGCTTATTTGCTTATCATATTGCTTGTTGAGTTTTGAAAAGGCCTTGTAGTTTTAATCAAAATCTAGCAATACTAAGTCAAAGTTAGTACTGGCTTAGGCTTTTTGTTCTTACCAGCTATTATAGTTCGTAATTTTAGTGGTCAATTATGCTTAATATAGATCTTAGTTTTAATCTATTTTCAGCTTATTAGTCTTCTAGGTGCTTATTTAGTCCATTAGTTTTAGTTAAGTTTCTAAGTTCTAAACTAAGTTTTGAAAACCAAACTGTCATCTTAATTTGTGCTTATTCTAGCTTTTTGATAAGTTTTTGAAATAAGTTTCTTTATTAAAGTTTTTAGGTTTTGCTTATAGTTTAGCTTTTTCAAAAAGAAAAACAAAAAAAAACTAATTTCACAAAAAGGGAAGCCACATGGGTTGAACCTGTGACCTCCCATTCACACACCCAACACCTTAGCACACACACTCACTACCAACTGCCCTGGAGTCTTTTTCATTAATAGGTTTGTAACATTTATTATTAGTACTCATTTTAATTTTAGCTAGTTCGAGCTTATTGGCTTATTATTTGCTTATTCAATCAGCCAATTTTCAAGTTTTTATTTTTCATAGATTCTTCATAGTATAAAGTACTTTTCTTGAATTTTTTAGATTTTTATAAATTAGTTTAATATTTTTTATAATATTTTTAGATTAAATTAGTTTTTAATTCATTATAAATAAAATAAAAGTCAAAAAAATATAATTCTTTTTTCTAAAATTATTTTTAGTCATTTAGGACCTTCAAAAATTAAATTTTCTTTTGTAGGGTTTAAATTTGATAATTTAGGTTTTAGAGTCGTGTTTTTTTATCGCATATCCGAGATGCACCGACTTAAATTAGATGCATCTCTATAATCTTAGATGCATTATAACGCATTTCAAGCTTTTAATTAGATGCATATACATATATTAGATGCATTTCATGATTTCTCATGTTTTTTGTTCCTCTGCACAGTGCTAAAATCATGAAAATCAATTTGCACCATCTATACATCAAATTAACTTTCGAAAATCGAAATGGTGCATATAAATGAATAGAAATGCATCTAATGCAAATCGTTGCATCTCAAATGTGTGATTTTAGTCACTTCTCACCACTTCTTATTTTAATTTACTTCTCACTGGATCCCTACTCTATATATATATATATATATATATATATATGGGGACTTTCTTTTCAGCACCAATCTTAGTGCGAGAACTGACAGAACCACTAAAAACATACATGCACGCCTTTTAAAAATAAAATATATATATGAAAATCATCAATAATCGTAAGAATCCACCTATGTTCTTCAGTATCATCATGAACTCTTCCTCTTCTTTCACAAAAACCTTACACACGGCCGCAATATTGTTGTTGCACGCCTTATAAGAACATACATGCGCACCTTCAAAGAAAAATTTTGTATTTCCAATTTCTTATCAAATTCTTTAGAACAACTATGTTTTTTTAAAACATATATGTTGTTTTTAGAACATATGTGCAAAAATACAATTATTGAAGGCGTGCATGCATGTTTTTTGTGGTTCTGTCAGTTCTCGCACTAAGAATGGTTCTGAAAAGAAAGTATCACTATATACATATGTATATATATATATATATATATATACATATGTATATACATATACATATGTATATACATATACATATGTATATACATATACATATATATATATATATATATACATATGTATATGTATATACATATGTATATATACACATATATATAGGGAGGCGTTATTGTGTTGTACATCTTAAAGTAAAAAATAATAGGTACACTTGTGGACCATTGGATTAAGCTAGATGAATCAAAATTAAACTAAATTAGATAAGTGGCATAATTGTAATAAAATAAAAATGTAATTGCATTGTGTACCCATTTAATTAATGTGTTTAATAGCATTTATTCACATAAGTAAAAAAAATTAATGATATTTTTAATAAATCTAAATAAACATCCTTAAATCACAAGATCTACTTTACTATTAATCTGACATAACTCTTTTTTCGTTTTATATTTGAACCAATTATCTTTTCGAGTGATACATGTTTCATCAAATGGCACATGCTTTTATAAAAAAATTTATTTGTTTTTCTATAAATTGATGACACAATAACATTCTTTTATATAAACATTAGTGACACATACTTTTTACATTTATTTTTTATATATTAGTGACAAATTATTAGTGACACATATTTTTTTAGTGACACATTGTTAGTGACACATATTTTTTTATATATTGGTGACACATTACTAATGACACATTTATTTTTTAATTTAGTTTTCTATATATATGTGACATATTTATATTTTATTTGTTTTTTATATAATTGTGACACAATAACATTGATACATTACATAAGAAGTAAGTATTATACAAATATAAAGTATAAATCAATGGATAGAAACTTTTAGTGTTTTCATGTGCATCAAAATTAATGCAATGTAACGTTTTAAGCACAAATAATGATGTCAAAAGTAACTGACATTGCATTAATGCGATTTCATGTGCATTCAATCGCTTTCATTAGGTATAAATCATTAATGACACAAAAACTTTTAGTAATTAATGAATGTGACATTTTATTAGGTATAAATGATATGACAAAAGTCTAAAATGCCCTTTTAGTGTTTTCATTTTTTATTTAAGTTTTTAAGGTTTAAAACTCAAGTTTAAGGTTTAATCTCATAATGTTTTGAATTTAGGGTGTTTTAGTTTTCTAAATCTGCTTATATTTTAGACCTTAATTAGTTACAGTTTTAAGTTGTTTAAATGTTTGATTAAAGGTCACAATGGGGTAGAATATAGTCTGCTAAGTTTTTGGCAATTGTCATTTGAAGAATTGGTAATAAACTGTCAAAAGTTAATAGTCTCAGTTTCAAAAGTACTTAAGTCTATTTTCATTCACAATGACTACAGATTATACACATAAGCATAACATGACAAGTCGAGTAAAAGAACTACTAATGACTACAGATCCATAGTTTTGTATAAAACTTTCCTACCGATAAAAGAAAAACTACAAACTCAAGATAAGTCTATCACTAACTGAAGCTACTCAGTTTAGTGTGATACAGGCTAATCCTAGCTATGTCAACCTAGACTACTATATTAGAATCAACAATTTTTATCTTTTCTTATTTTAAAAGACTAATGCTTGTACTTAGAATTCAATGGAGGTCAATTTCATCACGAAAGAATTAGAAGTCAAATCAGGACTCAGTGTTGTGGTCATAGCTTATGTGGCATGGTCAAATGCTACTAAAAGTTGAAATCATGGCATTTCTATCCAAGCTTATCCTACTAACTGAAAAGGAGTGTCAGTCTAAAGTAACTATTAGGCGGCTATATTGGCGAGGGTAAGCTTTCCCGTCCTTGAGCAAAGTTATCGTAAACCTTAAGCTAAGTAACAACTTTGAATCT
Source organism: Tanacetum coccineum (assembly GCA_026074375.1). Taxonomy (NCBI): domain Eukaryota; kingdom Viridiplantae; phylum Streptophyta; class Magnoliopsida; order Asterales; family Asteraceae; genus Tanacetum; species Tanacetum coccineum. The sequence goes on along the minus strand of BQNB010037216.1, from coordinate 4,431 downwards.
AACTTAACTCCACAACTCAATCAAATAAGAACTAACATGAAATTAAGCTAAGCATCAAGTTGTTATTACGAACTTAACGTGTTTGAAAAGTCTGCTCAATCTTGGGTTCGCTCAAAACAAACGAATGGGTATCTACGACTTAGATTGATGAGATTAACGAAGAAGGTTAAGACGATGGGGGAGGAGGCGTCATGTTGCAGAACATCATGTATCTATCGAGGAAAGGAGGATCAGTCGTTCTCTATACGGTCTTCATCAAAATCCAAAAAGGCTTGCACGAAATAAGGTACGAGTCGGTGTAGATTGGCATGAACACTTGTTACTAGTGCAATCGATCAGGTCGCTTTGCTTGAGGCTGCACTGCATAGCTAATTTGTGGAAATTGTGGCTTCTTATGGACTCACGAAGGTCGATATATTCGTCAAAGGAAAGTTGGAAAGATCAACGTGAAAGAAAAATAAAG